>MDKJ01117047.1:0-18509 GCA_005239525.1 Nicotiana knightiana
CCGTATAGCCCGCGGGCCCGGGTCGGTCCCGGGTCGGGCCCGGCCCACCTGCCACCCTTAGTGCCATG
The DNA here is from genome assembly GCA_005239525.1 of Nicotiana knightiana. Lineage (NCBI taxonomy): Eukaryota > Viridiplantae > Streptophyta > Magnoliopsida > Solanales > Solanaceae > Nicotiana > Nicotiana knightiana. The sequence continues at coordinate 69 of MDKJ01117047.1, forward strand.
TCCGATGAGCGTATCGGGGACTGTGCCCAAACCCTCCTTGAGGGTCTTGTCTAGTAATGGCAGGTCCGCATCGGCTGCCTCAAGCTCAGCAGGCGACCACTCAACAGCCCTTGAAGCCTCAGCGCTTGCTTTGCCCTTTGTACCAAAGGGCAGGCATCATCGCTCTCCTCCTCGATCTGCAGGCTCTCAGCGACCGTCGAATACAAGACCGTGGCATCGGTCTTAGGCCTCCGAGTCTTTGGACTCTTTGATTTTGGGGACCCTGCCGGGGCCTTTTTCTTTTTTTTTCTATCTTGGGTGGCCTTCGGGGCCTCTTCCTCACCAAGTGGGGGCGGCCTCATCAACACTCCTTCACCAAGGCCTGCACAAATGTATCATGTCAAAAAGCATCATCATAAAAAATTCTCACAAATAATGTGAAAGCAGTAGCAACAAGAACGTACCATGGTTCTTGGCCTGCCATCGTGTTTTGGCCAGCTCACGCCATACGCGTTAATTGTATGGGAAAGTGGAGTCTAAGCGTTTGATCCACCCAGATGGTTAGGAACCGCACCGGGGAACCAAACAGTGGCTGCACAATTCAAAGGTACTTACGTTTCATATTCCACTCCTCCGGGAATGGCGTTCTGTCAATAAGGATGATGTCCGAGGTTCTGACTCTGACGAATCGGCTCATCCATCCCCGATCTCTATCCTCGTCGATGCAGGCGAGGAACGCCTTAGTGGATCGACGGTGTAATTTAATAAGGCCCTCACGGAAAAGTCCAGGCTTATATAATCTGATCAAATGGTCGAGGGTGAAGTCATTCCCTCGACCATATTGGTAATATGACGAAACATATATACAATCCTCCAGAAAGAAGGATAAATCTGACCGAGTGTCACTCGGTATTGGTGGCAAAAATCAAGAATCACGGGGTCAACTGGTGGAGAAGAAGAATCGGCGAGGCCTAAGGTGAAGGAATATGTGTATACGCTGAGAAAGCCAGCCTTGTTCGTGACTATGCTTTCGTCAGCCGTAGGGGTCTTTGATTTTCCCTTAAACGGCGTGATGTAGAAGCATCCCCGTCCTTTTGTGGAACCGTTTTTGAAGTCTTTGGCATGGTAGCTTTCGAGTTTTGAAGTGAGAAGATGGGAAAAACGTGAGCAGGCAGAAGATAAGAAGAGAGAACACTTAGTTTAAATTTGAAAGTTTGGAGAAGAAGATGCAAAACTATGAAAAGGAAAGTGATTGTAGCATTTATAGGGGTCCTTTGGGAAAGCTTGAAGCGGTAAAGTCGAACCTGTGATGGTTCATGGGCTTCTCGAGAATTGTGATTGACAGCGACCTCTGTACAGCTTTTCGTGTCACAATCATTTAATGCTCTGAAGGGGCTGGCGTCATAGTAGGAGTGTCGAAGGGGCGAAAGGTCAAAACCATTTCTTATCTCTTGATTCTATGAAATTCGGGAACTATCTGCATACGGCTAAAATCGGATAGCCCGATTTCGCGGCCACTTCGATTAAATTGAAGGGTCGAAGGCCCGAGCTCGGCATCGAGGGGCACATCGAGGGTCTCCAACCTCGAGGCAGTACAAATCAAGGGTCGACATGAAAATGCAGTAAATCCGCAAGAGGTACGTGGTTAAAGCTGACAAAGTACACAAGATAGTATAAACCCTTACCATGACATTAAATGACTGTACTAGCCATATCTCTTTACATTAAATAGTTGTACTGGTTATATTTCTTTGTAATACTTACACATGTACTATGTTGGGATTCTCCCTCTTATATAAAGGGGACCATTGTCACTTTATAGAGGGGTGATATTCAATATAAGAACAACAACATTCTCTGTTCCCTAACTTAAACATTCTCTACAATTATTCCATTGATTTATTGCTTCTATTTATTGTGTTTCGTTTACTGTTCTTCATTTATTGCCTATTATTGATCATAAAGAGGCCATTTTTAGGCACGTTAAGCTGTTAATCCTTCATCGACCACTCTCCGTCAAGCTCTCGAGCTCGACCTCGAGGCCTTGTTTCGGTCAACTCGAGACTCCGTCTTTCAATAGTTCGATCTGCATATCTTTGCTTTCCTTCACTATTATCGCACTTTCTTCATTTACATTTAGCATCTATTGCCTAACGACTAGTATTAAAATAAATTACATATTTTTAAAACCACACAATCAAATTTAATTGTAATTACCATTTTTACGGTAAACAACAGGTAAAGCAGTTTCACGAAGCATGTGCCTACTTCTATTTGTAATATGCTCAAGTCTCTAGGGAATCAAAGTATCACCAGCAGTAGTACTCCTTTTGATGCAGGAATATCTACCCCACTAACTTTTGGTACAAACATCATGCATGTAATATGTTAACTACTACTTAGAATGCAATATTAATCCTTTTATAACTCAAAAAAAAAAAAAAGGAAAGAGTTTATCCTAACACCATCAAATTATTTTGGGACTTCAATATATTCCAATCTATTATAATCATGTGGTGTGTATAAATAATGAGGACAAAGATTTAAGAAAATATATGGCAGCCAGAAGCCTCCGGTACAAATCTTCTATGAAGTACTTCATCGAGTTTTTTATGACATTAAACATTAATGGGAATCACCGATTAATTGAAAAAGCTCCATTTCAATTGTTTCGACTACAACAACCACAATACTCAAGATCTGGTATCTGTTCCAACCTTAACACAACATGCATCAAATTTGTTTTGTAAACGATAAGTATGAGGCTCGCTTCGATTCCTAAAACGTTGTATTTATTAAAAAGTCAAAAGCTCAGTTGATTCGACATACATTAGAAGGGAAAGAAATGAAACTTTGAACTTGTTTTTATTGCTTAAAGGAAATTACTTAATTTCAAACTTAAATCTTTGAATGACATTCATCAAATCCTGTGACTGGATATCAATGTCCTAAGCTACCATCACTACTTAGAGTATCCCCTCACAAATAAATACGTTAATGAAGAAATATCTCAAAAAATAAAGAATTTGAGAAGTTGTAATATTGAATGGGTTAATTTAGACCGGATCCCTATGCAGAATAAAAAATTGTATCTAAATAGTCATAAGGTTGGCCGAATTTAAATTTGTACCTGAATTGTCATTTCCCCCTGCTACTTTATATCTATGGATATGTTCTAATAGCCTCTGTTGAGGCACACGAAGCATGGAAATGTTAAACGCGCATTATTTTTCTTGTTGTACTTCAGTTCTTATATATTTCGCATTTTTATCTCGAGAAGTACTGAGTCTATCCTGTTAAACATACACTTTCAAAAAGGTGAATAGTTGCTACCAAACGAACATAAACTTTGGCAGAGCTCAGTTTACAATAGTTTCCTTCGACTCTTTTAATAGTTTTCCTCTGACTTTTTAAAATTTAAAAATATAACTATTAATATATTATTATTAAATAATATTATAATATATATAAGGTAATTACTTAATTTAAAAGGGTATTTAAGTGATTCAACTTTTCAAGTTTGAGGTTCCCACTTTTAATATAGTTGTATGCGGTCGAAATCGGAGAGCTCGATTTCGAAGACTTAATCATGCCCCGAGCTCGAGTTCGGAAAACTCGAAGTAAGAATCAAGTCTCGCCGGGATATGCGCACCTCAGGAAGCAAATCGAGGGCCGGTACAGTCTACCTCGAGACAGTACAATTTCGATGACACTAAAAAAAAGCGAGAATCTCTCAAGGACACGTGGATCAGAGCGTAAATTATTGGACAAGATTTATACGAGCTAGTACAAGTCCGTACTAGGTTGTTATACATCTTTACCAATAGAATTCTTTGTCATAATTAGAAATATACCATATTAGAGTTTTCCCCTCCTATATAAAGGGGACCCCAATCATTTGTAAAGATCATCATATTCACTGCAATAGAAAATTCTATTTTGCTTTTCTCATTTACTGTGCTCAACAATTATTCTTCAGCTTTATTGCTCTTAATTTATTGTTCATACTTTATTGTCATTAACTCACCTCGAGAGCCCCGAGGCTATCGAACTCGAGGTTCCTATCCCTTTGACAACACTGGTTTGATTCATCATTTCTTCTCATTCATACTTAATATTTCTTGTCTATTTACTAGTATTGGAATAAATCACATATTTTTAGAACCACAAATTAAATATAATTGTTATCACAATTTTCGAGGTAAATAATTTGGCGCCCACCATGGAGCTAAAGATAATAGTGATTATTTTAGTGCTAGTTTTCTGATAACACACGTTATTCTTCACACTTTTTCTTGTCCAAGATTCTTTGATTTCGGGATTAAAATATGTCTAACTCAGCAAATGCACCAGTACATGGAAACGACGGCCTCGGATTCCATGGAGAAAATAATGCAACAGCTTCAGGGACCGGTGTGCCACCACTTAACCCTGGGGTAGCACCAGCACCAAACCCTGTCGACGTTGGTTCACACGTCGACTTGGGCACTGATATTGAAGGAAGTGTACGCGGAGGGGACCAACCTGACGCACAAAGGACACATGCTCGAGAAGAAAGAGAAGTCAGTCTACAAAGAATTTTTGAAATATTGCAAGCACAACAAGTTTCCATCGCTCAGTTGCAGAGTCAGCAAAAGACTCCGAGCGGAGCAGGACCAAGAGAAACTCCTCGAATTGAACCAACCCCCAAGAGATCAAGCAACAATGGGTCGGGAACTGACCCATCATTATGAAAATGTTCGAGGAACTCACTAAGAGGATTGAGTCGGGAGAAAAAAGGATTGAAGGCAACGATTAGAAAGTGGAAACTTACAACTCGAGGGTCGACCAGATACCCGGAGCACCTCCAATTTTGAAGGGACTGGATTCAAAGAAGTTTGTAGAAAAACTATTCCCCCTGAGTGCAGCTCCGAAGCCTATTCCGGAGAAGTTTCAGATGCTATACATCCCAAATTACAACGGGACCACCGATCCCAACGAGCACATCACCACATATACTTGTGGTATAAAGGGAAAGGATTTGAAGGACGACGAGATCGAATCTGTACTACTAAAGAAATTTGGAGAAACTTTGTCCAAGGAGGCCATGATGTGGTAACATAACCTGCCCCCGAACTCTATCGATTCATTTGCCATGTTGGAAGACTCATTTGTGAAGGCACATGTTGGTGCCATAAAGGTGGCAACAATGAAGTCAGATGTATTCAAAATCAAGCAAAGGGAGAACGAGATGCTGAGGGAATTTATGTCCCGTTTCCAGTTGGAACGAATGGAGTTACCACTAGTCTCTAATTACTGGGCCGTACAAGCCTTCACTAAGGGGCTAAATGAACGAAGTTCAATAGCTTCTAGGCAGCTGAAGTAGAAATTGATCGAGTATCCTGCTGTAACCTGGGCGGATGTGCACAACACGTACCGGTCGAAAATTAGGGTTGAGGACGACCAGTTGGGAGCCCCCTCGGGCTAAGTTTATCCCAGCAGGCTACCAGCAAAGGAGTCGAGAGATGCAGACAGGGAGCCAAGGCCAAACAAGGAAAGATATCAGCCATACATCAAAGACAGAAGGAACACTTCGAGTCGCAGCATACCTCCAAATGATCGAAGAGCAGATCGAGGTCAGAATTCCCGGGGACTCATGAGTAAGATCAGGTTAGATAAGCACTCGGGGCCGGTAGAGGCACCCCGATTATCAGAATACAACTTCAGCGTCGATGCCTCAGGCATCATTTCAGCCATAGGAAAAATTAGAGACACCAGATGACCCAAGCCCATACAATCTGGTCCTTCTCAGAAGAACCCTAACTTAATGTGCAAATATCATGGTACTCATGGTCATAGGACCGAGGACTGCAGACAGCTTAGAGAGGAGGTAGCCCGATTGTTCAACAAAGGGCACCTTCGAGAGTTTCTCAGCGACCGGGCCAAGAACCGTTTTTGAGAAAGGGATATAAACAGGAAAAATTAACCGGAAAAGCCCCAACATGTCATTCAAATGATCGTCGGCGTCCCACATGGGCCCATATTCAAACGTACCAAAGTAGTTATCACAAGGGAGAAGTAGAATCGGGACTACATGCCCCAGGACACCCTCACATTAAGCGAAGAAGACATCGAGGCCTTATCTCAGCCTCACAACGATGCACTGATAATTTCTATCCTTTTAAATAAAGTTTAATTTAAACGTGTTCTCGTGGATCCAGGTAGCTCAACAAATATAGTTAGATCAAGGGTCGTGGAGCATCTCGAGCTAATCGACCAAATCATACCCGCCTCTCGAGTCGTGAATGGATTCAACATGGCGAGCAAACCAACTAAGGGGTAAATCATCCTCCCCGTAAACGTGGTCGGAACCATACAAGACACCAAATTTCATGTCATTGAAGGTGACATGAGGTACAATGCTCTACTTGGAAGGCCATGGATCCATAGCATAAGGGCAGTGCCATCAACCCTTCATCAAATGATGAAGTTCCAAACAAAGGATAGATGAAAACAGTATATGAAGAGCAGCATGCGGCCAAAGAGATGTTCGCAGTGCATGACTTGGCAGCATCATCGACACCATCCACATTAAAAAAGTTGAAGGACAAACAAGTAGAAAAATAGCAATGATATACACTATCAAGGAGCTCGAGTGAAGCAAAAGAGAATATCTCAGTCCGAGGTAAAACATGCCTTCATCAAAGACGAGGTAACCAAACTTCTCAAAATAGGATCCATTAGGGAAGTAAAATATCCCGAATGGCTAGCTAACGTAGAGGTAGCCCTAAAAAGGGAAATAAACTTAGAATGTGTGTAGACTACAAAGATTTGAACAAAGCATGCCTTAATGATTCCTTCCCACTGCCTAACATCCACCGTCTGATCGATGCTACGGTTGGCCACGAGATCCTTACTTTTCTCGATGCCTACTCCGGGTACAATCAAATTCAAGTGAACCTAGAGGACCAGGAAAAGACTTCGTTTATCACGAAGTATGGTACATATTTCTATAATGCAATGCCCTTCGGGCCAAAAATGCAGGGGCTACATATCAACGCTTAGTTAATAAAATGTTCGAACACCAAATAGACGAGTCTATGGAAGTTTCAATCAACCTCGAATCCTGGGGGGCATCACCCTCAGATGTTATATTTTCCAAAGAAAACAATTCATGTCAAGAAGGTCATGATAGGAAAACGATGTAATGGGCCAAACGGTCATATGAACCGTGTCCATATAAAGTAGTCGAGCCCACAATGTCAAAACATGTACGCATGTATCAATCATTCAAAGAAGCACTGTCATTATATCAAAACACTTTGTTCCCAAAATAAAGTCTACCATTTTTGAATTTATATTTCTACATGAAACGGCTCAAGGGCCAAAACCTTAAATGCATCCGAATACTCGGGGACTGTCATCGACAATCAACATATCGAGTCATCGAAAACTCGAACCTATAAGACCTCGAAGAGTCACACTCAAACATATAAGACCTCAAAGAGGCATGCTCGAGCTCATAAAACCTCAATGAGGCATACTCGAACTCATAAGACCTAAATGAGGTATACTCGAACTCATAAGACCTCAAAGAGTCATCCCCATGATATTAGGGCCAAGGCCACCACACTTGGGGACTAAACGCTACGGCCATAGAAAAGTCTACGACTATGTAAAACACTAAGGTCATGTAAAAAGGATACGACCGAAATAATGCAGCTCGGAGACGTCTGACTTCTGCCATAAAAAATAAAGGCCTTCAAATACTTCGAAAAACCGGCTAAACCAGGCTACCCCCGGAAAAAGCAAACTATAAAGGGCTTTGATAATACCAGCCTTCGAAAAAACCTCAAGAGGTAATCGATTATCATTACATGTCGACTTACAAACGAGGTTCCAATCAATCGAACCTTCAGAAAATCAAACATGAATACAAAACATACATGCTAAGGCATACCAAAAATTCCACTAAGTCTTTAGCCAGAAAGAGGGAAAAATTATAGCCATTTTAGAGGTCGAATTGGCCCTACCTAAAAGAGCCTAAGAGACAATATAAAGAGCCTAAGGGCAAATATTTTAGAGCCTAAGGGCCAATATTTAGAGCCTAAGGGCCAACCTAAAAGAGCCTAAGGGCAAACCTAAAGAGCCTAAGAGACGATATTTAGAAGCCTAAGGGCCAATATTCAGAGAGCTTGAAGGCCGAACCACACCGTGCTCGAGACCTTACCTAGCCTTCTACCCGAGCTAGTGTCAAACCAAAGAAAAAGCTAAGCTCGAGAATCGAACCTTAAGTGGTAACCTATTGTCGATCGTTGATCAAACACAAAACCTAAGGGCATTATATTCTAAGCCCAATAAGCGGACCGATTGTCTACAACACCAAATTTCAAATGAAGACAAAATGGAATTTAACACGAAATGAAGATGAAGCGAGAAATTTTTGTATATTCAAAGGATAGCTCGAAGATATATTTATAAAACCCCCCACATAGGGTCCTTACACAAAATAAAGAAAACAAAAGGACCTAGTCTACTTTTGGGATCACTTGCTCGGAGGCAGTATCCACCGAAGCTACATCTTCGACAGCCTCATCTTCGGAGAATTTCTCCTCCTCCTCCTCGGGGAATTCTCCTTCGTCTCCCTCACTCTCGGAGCCGCTGGCAGAATCCTCATCGGTGGAAAATCAATGCAACTGCTTCTTCTTCCAGGGCCTTTACCTTCTCGATTTTGGCGGAAATATCGAAGCCTTTAGCATGCACCTCTTCGAGAGTATTCCTTCGAGACTCCATCTTAGAATGATTGATGGAACATGTTAACTTGAGCTCGGCTGTAGCAGATCTCTCGATCCTGAGCATTAGCAGTGACAACATCAGCTCGATATGAGGACATGAACGCATCAGCTTCGAACTTGACCTTAGCTAAATCATCGGCCGTCTCAGTGTGAAGCTCCTTAAACTTACGGACCTCCTCTTTTTGCACTCTGAAGATGGTGCTCGACCGAGGCTAGTTTTTCCCGAAGAGTAACCTTCTTGGAGGCAACACATTCCATATTTTTCTTCCACCCGAGGGTTTCAACCTCTTTGCTCTTAAGCTCCTCCCGAAGTTTCTCCACCAAATCGGCCTTCTGATGAAGCTACAAAATTAAAGTATTAGGCACCGAAGCAAGGAAGATACAAATTAAACCCACAAAGGCTATGTTACCTGTTCAACGAGCTTGACCCGCTCTACGGATGCCTCCTCCGAACTTGCATGAAGATCGTTGAGTTCACCATCTATTTTGGCATAGAGAGCCTTGAGCTCGTCCATCTCTGACATGACCTTCCTGAACTCATCTTCACTACGGACAAGCTCAGCCCGAGACTTGGAGATAGCTCGTTCATAGAGCATCACGGCCTTATCACGAAGAAAGGGAGTCAGAAAGGTAAAAATCAAACTCTAATTATAATTGTTAAGGCAAAGTTTACCTGCTTTCAAAGCTTCTCACCCTCTTCGAAGATGAATGAGGCGTCAAGATCGGGGCCCTCTTTGATTCCGACAAAGCATTTTCAAAATATGCCGTCCTCCCCGTGGGATGTTCCCACATCGGGAGTCTTCATATCTTGGGCATCCTGTATCTTCCCCGCAGAGAACAACGGGCCTGGCAGAGAGTCATCGACTTCAATCACCCCGAATGATTCAATCGGGGCATTCTCTCACCTTTGAGGCACCTCGGGGTTGGGCTCTTCGGCTTCATCGATCAAGTTGCCTATGATGTAAGGTGTTTCCTTGACACTGGTTGGCTCGAGGACTTTGCTCGAGCTCCTCTCAGGGAACTCCTCGGCTTGAGGCTGGACCATAACAGTAGTCTTCGGTTCAACAGTCTTTCAAGCATCAGTGCTTCCTCTTCTTCGAATCACTAACGGGCGGTCATCTTAGCCCTCAGCATATTCTTCCTCTTTGTCTTAGCGCGAAGACGTTCTATAGTTTCCAAAGATAAGGCCACCGTACCAACCTTAGGATTTCGAACCTTGGTTTTCTTTAGCTTCGGGGAGTTCACCGGTGAATCTTTCTTCCTCTTTTTATCTTTGGCGGGTTTTGGGGTTTCTTCCTCACCAGGTGGAGCTGACCTCATCGAAACAGCGTCCCCGAGGCCTGCACAAATACAAAGTTAGGTATTTTGATAAAGAGTATTTCTCTAAGGGATTTGGATAGGCAAATGACGAAAGCTCACCGTGGTTTTTGCCCTCCCATCGGCCTTTGGCCAAATCGCGCCAGACGTGCTCGGCATATGAGGAAGGAGAAGCCAGTTGTCGAACCCAGCTCGAGAGTTCTACAACCGCACCTGGATACCAAGCGACGGTTGTATCATCAAAAAATGAGTTAGTTCTAAAGAAGATAGGAACACCAAAGTAATGAAACACACTCGACAACTCGGTACTTATGCTTCATATTCTATTACTGTGGGAACAACATCTTTTCAACGGGAATCTGGTCGGAGGTCCTAACTCGGACGAAGTGGCTCATCCACCCTCGGTCTTTATCTTCGTTGATGCTGGAGAAGAAAGACTTCGTGGACCGACGTTGTAATTTTATCAGGCCACCTCAATAGAGACGAGGGTTGTATAGCCTGATCAGGTGGTCGAGGGTAAAAGACATCCCATCGACCTTGCTCGAGAAGCATCTAATCAAGTGAATAATTCGCCAAAAAGAAGGGTAGATTTTGCCTAAGGTCACTTGGTATTGTCGACAAAAGTCGAGAATCACTAGGTCTAGGTAGGGTAGAAAAGGGTAGGGTAGAGAAGGATCTTCGAGGCCTAAGGTGAATGGGTAGGTATACACACTTAGGTACCCCACTTTGAAAGTGGTGATATCTTCTTCGGGTGAAGGGATCTCCACGTTCACCGTATCTGCCCAACGACAATCTGCTTTTACTTGTTTGAGTTCGGTTATCAAGCTGATATACAGAGAAATAGGTTCACATCGACTCGGGATCGAAGCAGGTGTATCAAATTTGAAATCGAAAGACATATCAAAAGGCCCAGGGGTGCACTCTTCGATACGAGGAGGTACACCCAATTTTCTCTTAGATATGCATGAATATGAAGAAGCCTTCTCTTTGTGTGAAGCTGTCTTGGAAGTGTTCCTCATTGTTACTATAAGTTCAGAAGGAAAAAAAGTTAAAGCTGATGGCAAAATGAACACAAGTAAGGTATAATCACAGAGGAAATAAGAGAGTAGTAGGTTTTGAGTATGTTGAAGAGAGTAAAGTTAGCAAAATAAATGGGTTGAAATATTTATAGAGGACATCTGTGCGTGTTGGGGAAGCCAAACAGCTGGCCAAAAGCCACTTTTAATTAATGGCTCCTCAAAAGATGTGTAGACGTGACCCTTGCACGACCTTTCCGTCACAATAATCGCTGACCTCATGAGTCTGACGTCGTGATTAGGGCATCGAAGAGTTAAAGATCAAATCGTTTCTTGTCATTTCATTCTAAGAAACGCGGGGACTATCTGTATACGGTCGAAATTGGAGAGCTCAATTTCGAAGACGTAATCATGCCCCGAGCTTGAGTTCGGGAAACTCGAAGTAAGAATCAAGTATGGACGGACTATGCGCACCTCGTAAGCAGATCGAGGGCCTGGTACAGTCTACCTCGAGACAGTACAATTTCGATTACACTCAAGAAAAAGCGGGAATCTCCCAAGGACAAATGGATCAATGCTTAAATTGTGAGACAAGATTTGTATGAGCTAGTACAAGTCTGTAGTAGGTTGTTATACAGTTGTACCAATAGAATTCTTTTTCATAATTAGAAATGTACCATATAAGAGTTTTCCCTCCGATATAATGGGGACTCCAATCATTTGTAAAGATCATCATATTCACTGCAATAGAACATTCTATTTTGCTTTTCTCATTTACTGTGCTCAACAATTGTTCTTCATCTTTATTGCTCTTAATTTATTATTCATACTTTATTGCCATTAACTCACCTCGAGACCCCCGAGGATATCGAACTCGAGGTCCCTATCCCTTTGACAACACTGTTTTGGTTCATCATTTCTTCTCATTCATACTTAATATTTTTTGTCTATTTACTAGTGTTGGAATAAATCACATATTTTTAGAACCACAAATCAAATATAATTGTTATCACTATTTTAGAGGTGAACAATAGTATAGATTTAAATTGCTAAAATGAATTTTAGTATTTATCTGTTGTAATATCTAAGCTTGAACGAGCACTATCTCTTGCTGTTTTAAAAAAGAAATTGTCAAGAATCCTGTGCATGTTTTACATAATACTATGCAAATAAAAAGAATAGACGAGTGATGTCATGACCTATCATTTTCTAATTCATCCTTTGACATATAGAGCTCTGTTTCATCATCTTTTTCCTTTACAAAGAAGCTTGAAAAGATTCCAATGTATTTTTTATATTACACTACGAATGAAAGAAGATAGAGAAATGACATGATTCTACCTTCTTCTTTTTTTGCCGTATACATCTGCATTTTTTATTGTTGAAAGATGGGCATATTTCACGGAGATATTTTAGAGATACCAGTTAGATTGTTCTTTAATATATTTTCTTCCATGATTTTGTGGGATACATAGAGATTCAAATATATCCGTAGCTATAATCAAGATCATGTTAATGATATTATTTTGCATCTTGCTTTTATCTATACATAGAGGTTTATTGTCTATGTTATTGCTGCTGGAAATTGACTTAAGTTTTCAAGTGCTTTGGAGGTTTTATGATTATCTCTATTGCATTCAACAAACTCACATGCCAATTATCCTAAATTTGTATTGATTGGCTTATTGGTTAGGAAGCTATAAACTTTTTATGGACAGATGATGGTATCGTTGAAATAAGTTCCTTGAAAGACAGATGAACATTTAACTCATTTATAAACGGCTAAAAATCAGCAGAAATAGAAAAAGAAGAAGAAACTGATTTAACAAATATTTAGCAAGTCAGATTCATCATATAAGAATATATAATCAGTTAAGGAAAATCCGCTGGTATAGTTTAGAATCTATTTCTTAATATGTAAATCAAATGGAATCCAGTACGAAACTTCCCTCATCACAGATGAGTTGCCTAATTAAATAAAAGAGTTGATAAATATCCAAACCTTCATGAGTTCTTTATCTTTTCAGTTGTGAAGAATGATCTAACTCCTCTAAATAATCAATATTTTCTTGCAAAATCTCAAAAATATCACGAGGTTGAACTTTTCCTACAACATTCCAACCCTTATTGAAAAGATCGTCAACGTGAAAAACCTGTGATGCTTGGTTGGCTAATACAAAAGGCTCGGTTATTTTCATAAATTGCTGGCGGTTAACACTTACAAAGTCATATAATCTACTTTAGTTCCCTTTTTTTAGTCATACACATCAAATCACGTACGTCGGAATAAAACTATTCTTCCTCCATCAATAAATTGTAATTCTAGTATATCTGTTAGTTCTCCATAGTAATCAATATTATTATTCCTTTCATGTCACTCCAACTACAACCACCTCGCAGTTTTGAGTTCTCAAATCTTTATGATAATCTTTTACGTGAAACCTATATCCATTAATAAGATAGCCACGATGACTTGTCACGTGTGTCATGGGACCACATAACACTGAGAGCAAATTTGCTATTTTTTTTTTACTATCATTGCATTTGTGTAATCCTGCAAACTATGAAGATCAAGCACATAGTTTAGTAAATAATATTAGCTAACTTGGTTTGAAAAATATTAATATTAACTAGTACTAACTTTTTCTTTTAACCAACCAATAAATTGCGTATCATAATTTTCTTGAGAGATATCAACTAGAGTTAGTGAAAACTCTCTACAAATATTAAAACATAACAACATGTCATTTTAATTAAAAAAATAGAGAAGGTACATAAAAGTAAATTATTGAAACAAGTCATTACTTACTCGACAAATGGTTGAATTTCTTCACAATTCTTCAAAATATAAATATGTGCTTGCGTCAGTTCATTTGAATCAAGTTTGTGTGGTTTGCCACCTCTTAAAGCTCTTTCGGATTGACAAAAATTTTTAAACCTCAATCAGATTGTATAATACCACCATCATAATTTCGTTCAAGGCAATTAAACTTTGTTTCCATTGTATGTATATATCTTGAACGTAAGGTTATACATTCAGTTGGTAAATATCCCTGTACAATAGAACCTTCTGCGGAAGTCCTATTGCGAATAAATGGTTTCATAAATTATATATATCGCTCCATTGGATACATCCATCGATATTGAGAAGGTCCAGCAATATTAGATTTATTAGCTAAATGAATTGGCAAGTGCTCCATGAGAATCAAAAAATGTAGGAGGTAAGGCTTTTTCTAGCTTGCACTCAGTTATTGAGATTTGGGCATCTATCTGCTCTAATTCATCAACACATAAATATTTAGATCCAAGAACATTGAAAAAAAAAGACAAATCAATAAGAGGTTCACACACATATTTGCATAGCATGCCCTGTCGAGCAAGTGGGAGTAAATGTTGTAGAAAAACATGGCAACCATGACTTTTAAAACCTGAAATTTTGTGATCTTTAAGGTTGACACACTGGAAAATATTTGATGAAAATCCATCTGGGACCTTTAAATTCTTCAATAAACTGATAAACTTGTTCTTCTTTTAGAGAGATAAAGTGTAACATGCTGTTTGTAAGTCGTATTTATCCCTAATTTTTATTTGATGCAATCCTTTTTCTAATGCTCATTGTTTGCAAACCCAACCGAGTGTTTATGGTGTCTTTAGTTTTTCCTTTGATATTAAAGATTGTCCCCAGAATATTATCACATATATATTTTTCAATGTGCATTACATCTATGTTATGCCGTAATAAAAGAGTTTTCCAATATGTGAGATCAAAGATAATACTCTTCTTATTCCAATTATCACCCCTACTGTCATGTGATATTTTAATATTCTTTTTTGGATCCTTTGTTAGGTGTAACCCATCTAAATCAAAAAATTGATCCAGTATATCATCACCAGACAACTGTGTTGGTGGTAATCTTCGCTCCTAAGTGCCATCGAATGATGCCTTATCATTCCTCCATTTGTGATTAAGAGGAAGAAAGTGTCTATGGCCCATATAGCATTATTTTTTTACAATTTTGTAATCTAATTGAGTGAGTTCCTTTATTGTAACATGGGCACACTGGTTTTTCCTTTGTACTTCATCCAAACAAATTTTCATAGGCGAGAAAGTCATTAATGGTCCATAATAAAGATGCACGTAACACAAAGTTTTATTTAGTTGACACATCAAAGGTCTCCACTCCAGATTCTCACAATTCCTTTAATTCCTCTATTTAAGTCTGGAGATAAACATGAATATCATCTCCAAGACTCTCAGGACCTGGAATAATCATCGACAAAATAAAATTTTCTTTCTTCATGCATAGCGAAGGTGATAAATAATAAGAAATAAGTACCACAGGACAAATAATATACGGAGTTTTGAAATTTCCAAATGGTTAAACCGTCCTTAGCAAGTCCAAGTTGAACATTACGAGGCTAGGATGCAAAAGATTGATGAAGTTCATCAAACGTATTACACACAATTGAATCAGTTGGGTGCCTCATTATTCCATCATCAACACTTTTGTCATGGTGCCATCTCATCAGAGAATATATTTTCGAGGACATAAATAATCTTTGAAGTCTTGGCTTTAGAGGAAATAACGTAAAATCTTTTATGGTAGTGTCACGGCCCAATTTTGCATTAGGCCGGGATGGCGCCCAACACCATTGTTAGGCAAGTCAACACTGATTAAACTAAGAATATGTTGAATAGAGTAAATCACTAAGTGAATAGTATTCTACATTAACTGAAATTATTTTTAATATTTACCGATTTAAAATAATTTAGACGGAATAGTAAATGCAACTGCAATCATTTAAATACAACCCAAAATATCAAAGTCTACTAATATGTACAAAACCAAATGATAGCCTACTGTCTGGAAAGAAGTACACAAAAAATAAAATATAAGGAAGACTCCAGCTGCTACGAAACGGCTCAAAAGGGCAGCTCACCGGTAGTCTCGAACTGGGGAAGTCAAACTATGCGCCAGACTGGTGACCAGATGCACTCGCCTCAAATCCTGTACAATCAAGTACAGAAGCGTAGCATGAGTATATAAAAATATGTACCCAGTAAGTATCTAGTCTAACCTCGATGAAATAGTTACGAGGGATCGACTTCGATACATACTAGGCCCAGCAATATAATGTATGATTCTAAATAAGCATAATATGCAAAAAATAATAAATAAACTTAGAATATGAAATATTTGAACGGTTCCCTCATCAAATTTAAGAATCCCAAAACACTCACTTTATTGAAACAAATGATCTCAAAAACAGTAAATTTATACCAATTAATAAAAGGGCTTCCAATACTATTATCACACACAAATTCCACCGAGGACGTTCGGCCCGATCCAAACATTATATAAATTAATTAATCTATGCTCAAAAGTACTTATCTCCACTGTAAAAATGATTTTTCAACCCAAATTGTAAGATTCCTAAAAATTCATCCTCGGGCCAACGTGTCCGGATTCCGGGAATTTTTGAAGAAAGTTGTTAATCATAACCTTAGGAACATAAATATATGATTTTTATCAAATTCTATTTCCATTTTCATGGTAAAACTCTATTTTTATCAAAACCCTAGATTTTCCTATAAATCCTTGATTTTCCTTGATTTTTATATGTTAATCTTTTCATAATCTATGTATTTAACTCATGTTGTGTAGAAATTACTTACCTCAAAGTGCTGGGTGAAAACCCTCTTCCAAAAGCTCTAAAAATCACATAAGAGAATGAAGTGAAATGAAATAATGGCCTAAGTCCCGCATTAAAAGAGCTGGACACAGCCCTCTGATGTCGCATTTGCGACACCAGGTTCACAAATGCGAGGGTCGCAAATGCGACAAAAGCCTAGCAAATACGAATATTGGCTTCAGCGGTTGGGGTCGCAAATGCGGCTTCCACCGGGATCACAAATGCGGCATAAGTGTCGCAAATGCGAACACTGCCTGGATCGGGCTCCTTCGAAATTACGAACCCCTCATCGCAAATGCGAGGTTCGCATTTGCGAACCTTTTCTCGCATTTGCGAGATCTACAGCAGTTGCCAAGGACACCAGAAATCTGGTGTGTTTTCAACCCGTTCCACACTTCCGAAACTCACGCAAGCTCTCGGGGCTCCACACTGAATACTCATACAAGTCTAACAATATCATACAATTTTGCTCGCGTGATGGGAACACCGAAATAACACCAAAAACTAAGAATCACCATCCAAAATCAATGAATCAAAGTTAAGAACATCAAGTTCTTCATTTCACTTCCAATGCACCAAAACATACTTAAACTACTCAAAATGTCACAAAATTTTGCGTGCAAGTCTTAAATAACATTACGAAACTATTCCTGGTCTTGGAATTCCGTTTGGACCTCGATATCACCAAAAAATGTTCCAAACAGAATTTATAGAACTTCTAAAATCTTCAAGAACCAACTCTCACTATTGGGAGCAGAAATGCTCCCGGATCATCCAAAACCCAATTCGAGTATACGCCCAAGTCCAAAATGTTGACCGAAGTCAAACATAGCCTTTTAGACCAACCTTAAGGAACCAAGTGTTCCTATTTCACTCCAAACTCTCACAAATCCTTAACCACTTATCCCCGCAAGTCATAAATACGTAAAGGCAAGTACGGGAATTCTTGTTTAGGGGTACGGGGTTCTAGAAAGCAAAACGACCGGTCGGGTTGTTACATTCTCTACCTCTTAAACAAATGCTCATCCTCGAACAGGTCTAGAATTATACTTGGAGTGTTGAATAAGTGTGGATATCTGCTCCACATGTCCTCCTCGGACTCCCAAGTCGTCTCCTCGATTGGTTGGCCCCTCCACTGGACCTTCACTGTGGAAATCCTCTTGGACCTCAACTAGAGATCCTGTCTATCAACACTAGCAATTGGCTCTTCCTCGTAGCCCAAGCTCTCATCTAGCTGAATAGTGCTGAAATCTAACTCATGAGACGAGTCGGCGTGATACCTCCGAAGCATAGACACGTGAAAAACCGGGTGAACCCCTGATAAGTTGTGAGGTAAAGCAAGCTCATAAGCAACCTCCCCAACTCGCCTCAACACCTCAAATTGGCCTATAAATCTAAGGCCCAACTTGCCCTTCTTTCCGAATCTCATAATACCCTTCATCGGTGAGACCTTCAAGAGAACCTTCTCGCCGACCATAAATGATAGATCGCATGCCTTCTGATCCGCATAACTCTTCTGTCTGGATTGTGCCGCTCCTGAATCAACTTTACCTTTTCCAAGGCATCCTTCACCAAACTCTACCATATAAATTATCCTCGCCAGGTGTTGGTTGATTTCCCAATGCACACGCAAGTGTACGTGGTCGACAAGTAATATAGGA
>ML439354.1:0-62400 GCA_005239525.1 Nicotiana knightiana
ATAAATCAAAGTGCAGAAATACTAATACAATTCTGAAACATATTTGTAGCCAACATAGCTTAACATAAAAGTCCTGCGACTCTGTCTAGCTGTTACTCTAGTCTATGAAGCCTCTAACGAAATACTGAAAACACTGAAGACTGTAAGGTAATGATAATTCCCCGAAAATACTAGGGATCACCAAATAGCTGGTACAAGAATCCTAGCGCTCTGAATCATCAACCTGAAAATCATTACCTGCATCGTGAGATGCAGACCCCGGGAAAAAGGGATGTCAGTACGTTTGAATTGCACTAGTATGTAAAGAAACTAAAAGAAATAACTATAGATACTGAAATTAAAACTAAGCTGATAACTGAGAATTAATAATTGATAACTGAACTGATAACTGGTAACTGGTAACTGGTATGATAACTGATAACTGAAATGGTAACTAATAATTGAACTAAAAGGAAGTAAGGATATGAATACTCCCTCTTCTGAATAATGAACAACCTGTTTATATGAATATAAAACTACGGCCTTCGGCCCAATATATATATGTGCACAAACTGCAGCCTCGGGCCCAAGGATACGTATACATAATTGCGACCTCAGGTCCAAATATGCATAAAGCATAAATTGCGGCCCCAGGCCCAAAGATGCATAAAGCATATAAACTGCGTCCTCAGGCCCAAATACAGGTGTTTAACGTTCAGGAATTTAAAATCAGGAACTGAGATCATAGTGCAATACATGATACTGAAATGCTGAATCACAATGAATTACATAATACTGGAATACTGAATAGGACTAGACTGAGACATGTATTCTTGAACTAATTATGAACACTGAAACTTCAACTGTTTATGAAATGCTGAGTAAGTTATACTGAGACTCAGGGACATCAAACCCAAATATATGTTGAATACGAACTGAGCTCACAACGTTCAGGATAAAGTCATGAACGGGTTATGGAGCTAGAGAATAGAAGTTCTACAACTACTCAGGGAACTAGGCTAAACTATATTTCTGAGGCAATTAGTAACGTGGTAAAAGAAACATAGTGTAGGGAGAATCATTAACATTCCCAAACATAGAGAGAGAGCCTCGCATACCTTAACTTCTTGCTCTTGAGCGTAATACAACGTTTGTGAACCTTTTAACCTTTAATCTATAGTAATACAAGTCAAAGGGATTCCATATTAGCCATGATACTTTTGTTTTGGTAACTTAAGAATTTTATCAAACACTTGGTGGGAATAAAGCTTCATAATCCTTATTAATGGTGTCTCTACACCCAATAACCCATTCTCTTGCTCCTAGATAACTAAAGTCTCAAATGGTTATAATCAACATTATTTATCACCCATGAGGTAAACAACACCCTTAACCAAT
This sequence comes from Nicotiana knightiana, assembly GCA_005239525.1. NCBI lineage: Eukaryota > Viridiplantae > Streptophyta > Magnoliopsida > Solanales > Solanaceae > Nicotiana > Nicotiana knightiana. The sequence continues at coordinate 1,378 of ML439354.1, forward strand.
AATCAACAATCAACACACCAAACCTATCATACTTCATGCTTTTCTATCAAACCCATCAACTCATATCTCATGAAATAGGGTCTATAATCATTAAACCAATGCTAGAATCAATTAGAGGGTGAAGACATTACCTCTTTAAAGTTTAATCCCCTTGAATTCGAGTTCTAGGGGTCCTTCTCTTAACAATGATGTCCCAATCGAATATATAATGATATGGAGGGTTTACCCATGTTAATAAGATGTTGGGAAATTAAAATTAACTTAGAATCACCATTAGAACTTACCTTGAGTGGTGGAGGGATCCTTAAGGAGTTAGGTTTTTGAGAGCTCTCCTTTATAGAGCAAGTTTTTATGTTTTGGAGCTGTGGGGGATGAAATGGGGCTTTTAAAATGACTCCCCAAGTCCGCCCCCGCGCACCTGTAGGCCTGAGCGCGAAAAATGGAAGGAACATTGCCGCATAACCGCGGTCGCAGTCGGGGCGCGAAGATTGCGCATTGTTCTATAAAATGCACATAACCTTTTACACATAGATCCGTTTTGGCTCCACAATATATAGTTGGAAATATATTTCAAAGGACTACAACTTTCATGTTTTAAATTTTCCTAAATAACTTACACAGTTTTCACTAAACCTCCTGCAAGACTGACATTTTGTAAATTTTGTAGGTTTTATCGAATCTTGTATACCTCATTCTTCGTCTTGATTCTAAAATAACTATTTCCACCCATACTCATCTGAATAGGACTTCACATGTCTAAAATGTAACATTACTACTCATTTAACACATTCATATCTAAGTCAAATTTATGGGGTGTTACATTATTTTTCTCTCTCCCTCTCTCTTCACTCTCTCCTCATTTCTGTTTCCTCTTTCTCCATTTTTCCCCCGTTTTTTTTCTCCTCTGCTTTTAAAAACCCTAGCAGGGGTTGTGTTCCGCCAACGACAGATCCGGCCGGCGACCACTTCCCCCCTTCCTTGTTGTGTCACCCCTAACTCCCTCCTCCGGCCGGCGATACCTTCTTCTTTTTGTGAAGTGATGATTACATTAGAAAACCATTTGGTTTCCAAACGTGATGGTCTAAAACATTTTAAGTTGAAAAACTCTAAGATTCAACATCTTTCACGCCATTTTGAATGAAAAGTAGAGAAGTGATTTTTTTGCTTAACTACTCGTTATTCAAAATTCACGGCCCAACTAATTCAATTTCATTCTACGAGATTATAAGAAGAATATTTCGACAAGATGAATGAATGCGAAAATAAAACGGCGAAAAAAAAAGTAGTAGCTGCTTTGCCTTGAAGGGGTTTGTCACCTTTTTTCTCATTGTATTTCAAATTTTCAATGTATCTCGCTGAGTCACTGTATTCCATGTATTTCATTGTATTCACTGTCTTTTTTTTCAATTTATCTAACTGTATTCCATATATTTCATTGTATTCACTGTCTCGCTGTATTTCATGAATGTATTCATATGTTATTTTAATTAATGTAATTTATGTATTCAGATGTATATATGTATTCAAATGTATCTACAGTATGTATTCATATGTTTGTGCACTATAAATGACCTGCTGTACTTCATGTATTTTTATGTATTTAACTGTATTTAATGTAATTATATAATTTCAATATATAAATCTATTTGTAAAGATACCATTAAAAAATATTTTACTAAAGATACCACTAAAAAAAAAAGAAAGGATGGATTGAATCTCTTAAGATTGCTCTATTTTTGGGGTGTTTTTCAGTTGAGAATCTTTATATAACTGGAAATACAAATTTTGTGTGTTATAATTGAGTTTGTTGAGTTATATCAGGATTCTATCGTGTTAATTGATTCACTTACTATTTTTAAACAGATGAAGACTTTTTTTTTCGCAAATTCCGTTAATGTATTCACGAATACAGCTCGCGAATACAGTCGAATACATTCTCTGCTTAGCTGGACTCCCATGTTTTCCGCCAAGTTTGCTACTGTATTCATGAATATAGTAGCAAAAATACATCGAATATGGTCTATAACAACTGAAAATATAGCTATAGAAAATAATTTAGTAAATGATAGTTATAGCAAGCTAATAATCACTAAAACATAGTAATTTCTGAAAATTTCTCTATAATCATTTTGTCTTGTGCAGGCAAAGGATTGGGCTTAAAAGAAAGTACATCCCCCTTAATTTCATCTATTCTCTTTTCTCTTAACTAACAAAACAAGAAAGAAAATCTGCAAGACGTTTCTTTTCATAGTTACCAAGCACAATGTAAGAAGCTAAAGCAAAAGGTGTTTGACCAAAAGGAAATTACTATTGAAAACAGAAACTAGCATTTTTTTATAATTAATTGTCAAGTAGAATTTTGTTGTTTTGATATGCACAAATTGAGACTCAACATGGGTCCCATAATAAAAAGGGAACATATCAAATTCTTATACTGAAGCCAAAAGTAAACATTTCACAAGGACGAGGGGGTAATTTTGGACTTTTTCATATTTATTTATATATTTATATGTTGGTTTGGTTCGGAGACTTTTACTCAATACCAAACCAAGTCAAACATATTGAGGAAAGTGACACGTGAGAAGCACATGGGTTAGTTAGTCAGTTATAACTAATTTATGGAAGGTTAGTTAGAGTTAGTTAGCGATTCAGTTTCTTCTTCTTCTGTTAGATTAGTAGTGTAGGAGTTAGTTATATATATATATATATATATATATATATATATATATATATATATATATATATATATATATATATCAAGGCTTGTAATCAGATCATTTTAGAATGAAAATCTATTTTTCTCTCTTCCACAGATTGAGAGTTTTCTTCTAGAAACTTCAAATTTTCCATTAGAGCTCAAGCTCGAGCTCAATTCTAATATTCATCGTGGTATCAGAGCAGGAGATCTAAACGACATTAAGCTAAGGATATCAATTCGGGTTGCTGCAATTCCTTACTCATTCAGAGATCGAAGGCATTTCTCGTTCGAGCTACGGTTCGACAGTTTCTGCAAATCAATTTGCACTTCCTCTGTTTTTCAAATTCAATTGTTTGTAGAGTTCAGAATCAACTCCTATGGCGACTAAAGAAACTCCTTATGGAAGTATTACAGGAATCACCATTGATTATCATCATCCTCTGTTCTTACAACCATGTGATACACCAGGTAGTTCGTTAATCTCTATTCAACTCAAAGGCACTGAGAACTACGTACTATGGATTAGGTCGATGAAAATTGAATTAATTGGTAAAAGCTAATTAGGTTTTGTGGACGGGAGATGCACAAAGGACAAACTTGATAGATCCCTGCATGAATTTTGGGGAAAATGCAATGTTATAATGTTGTCTTGGATCATGAATGTTGTGAGTAGTGAACTGCTTAGTGGAATCGTATACAAGTCTAGTGCACACAAAGTTTGGACAGATCTAAAAGATAAGTACGATAAAGTTGATGGATCTAGAACTTCTTACTTGCACAAAGAAATAGCTACACTGTCCGAAGGGATTTCTTCAGTGTCTGCATATTTTGCCAAGTTGACAGATCTTTGGGAAGAATATGATGCTTTTATGCCCTGCCCAGGTTGTGATTGTCCAGAATCTAAAAGCTATGTTGGGCATTTTGAATACCAGAGGCTACTGCAGTTCCTAATAGGACTAAATGAATCCTATAGTCAGCCTAGAAGCCAGGTTTTGATGATAACTCCAGTTCCAAGTGTCAACAAGGCATACTCGATGGTAATATCAGAAGAGAGTCAGAGGTCTTTAGGAAAGTTCACACAGACAGTCGATCTATCTGATGGAGTTTCACTATTTAGCAACAAGGCAAATGTGAACTCAGAAAACAATTATAGACCTAGAAGGAATAATTTGTATTCTGATTTTTGCAATTACAAAGGGCACAATAGGGATAATTGCTACAAAATACATGGCTATCCCTCATATTTCAAGACGAGGAAGAAGACCAATGGATATCAACAAAGACCTATGGAAAACTTAACAACACATGAGATGTAGTAGACACAAGGAAAACAGTCAGCCAATGCAGCAACACAGGAGGAGCAACATGCAATGAATCAGCGTACAACAACTACAGTGCAAGGACAAGGCATAATATTCACCCAGGAGCAGTATGATCAGATATTGGAGCTGATCAACAAAGATAATTCTGGTAATCACATGAAGGAGTTGCTGGTATTGTCAATGGTTTTGTTTTGAATGACACAGTAGAGAATAAAGATAAAGAAAAGGACACAAATTGGATAGTGGTGTGAACAACTAATTTTTGACCACACCCAAGTTCTATACTATTTTAGTGTAACTATTTCTTTTAGGTCTAATCATAATATTTTAAAACTTTTATCTTGCTCTTAATAGGTTTTGTTTCGTAAAAACTAATATAAAAAACTACCACAAAATACTCAGAATATATATATATATATATATATATATATATTAAGTTTTTAATAAAATAAGCTATGGTATTTTAGTTAGTATAATTTAACTACAGTGTCAATATTTAATTTTCTTATGTATATGATATTTACGTCTCAAAGTAGTTGGCTAGTATTTTTAGCTATGTAATTTACTCTCTTTTCTTTATTTCTTGCATACATACATACATACATACATACATAACAAAAAGAACAAAAAATCTCTATAAAAGAAGAAGAAGAAGAAGAAGATTTCTCCAAAAACTACCTAAACACTCACGTCCCCAACCCCAAATTCTCATCTTTTCCCACTTCCCCACTTCACTCAAGCCTCACCCCCACTCCCTCACGTCTCACCTCATCGCTCGCACACACACACGATCATCTGCATGCACACCTATCTATATATAAAACCCACACATTCACATAAAGGAGGGAAACGGAAAAAGAAAAAGTTGAGTAAAGAGAAGAAAAAAGAACATTGTTCTCTTAGAGAAAATATTCATTTGGAAAACTGTTTAGTTAAGTTAATTAGTGAGAAGCCGGAGTTCGAGATTTCGTTCGCGGTTTCGAGTTCGTGGTTTTAGCATTGCTAGATTTGGAAATCAGTAAATTAAAGTTATGATTTTGTTGAAATCTTCTCAAAAAGGTTCATCTCCGTCTCTTTAATATTTGGATCATACATTGATTAGATATGTTTGCTGATAACTTATCAATTTTATGGTATAAGAATTTGAGAAGTTTTAATCATATTCGGTTTCTGCATTCTTAATATTATTTAGTATGAGTAAAGGTTTGAAAGAAGAGCCACAAAACGAGGTTGAGTTTTCAGATGAATATAGTTTGACGTCCTTGTCGTCTTTAGCAATTTTTGGATCATAAACGATTATTGGGATCACTATTTATTATCACAATTAATGTTGAATGTACACTTTAGTGATTGTCTTTTGATATAATACAGCACGCCTTCTTGTTATTCATCTTTGGTTCAAACATAGGCTGAGAACTAGTTTAGCATAAAGTTTGATTGATGTAAAAAGAATATTTTTCTTTATTATGTCAGTAGATCATGTCTATGAAGTCAAATAAAAATATATTTAAACTCAAAGAGAGAATATCAGTCTTTAAGTCTTAGGTAAACCAAAAAATAAAAAGAAAAAAAATCCTTCATCCTTATTATAAGCTTACATTACTTCTGTAGCTTACTAGTTTGGCTAGTTGTTTAGTCTTGAAAATAAAGAAGTATGGCTGGAGTTATTTTAAATCTTTGGTTAAGATTGTTAATTATATTTGAGATTTAAGCAACTAACTTGACTTAAGGTAGTGACATATGTGACTAGAAGTAATGGAAATTTTTTTTCTTTTCTGAAAGTTTAACGTTCTCCATGTCTAGAAGGTTATTCTAGTGCTTTAAATGAATTCCCAATAATTTGAAATAATTTTAGGTGATTTTTTTTATATTCAAATAGCTTCAAGAGTTGGATTGGTTTACTGCATCCTACGTTAAAGTTAAAAAATGGTGTCATGATTAGTTAAATGTCACTCTTTTAAAACTTTGACTCATTTTTGCATTAATTGCTTACAATTGTCACAACCAATTTTTGGCCGAGTTGTTACTTGCATTTATGCGTCCTTTTAACGAAAAGGGGTTATGAGGATTTAGAACTGATTTGGGTCGCTGGGACTATATTGAGTTTAGAAGGATTTACACCAAAATAAATAGAATCGGTAAGTTTAAAACGTTCCTCTCTTATTTCTATAATGAATATTTCCGAATGATTGAATCATGCCACTTCTTCCGTAATTCTATCCATAATTCATGACCTCACAAGCAATCTCAAACTAGTTTTAGAATCGCAATTTATGGATACACCGGAAAAGTTTTAGACACGCGTTAAATATTAGGCCATGTGTTCATACCCAAACCTTGGATTGATATGCTTAAGTAATAAAATGATCATGTGCGCATTCTCTCATCTTGATACCTTTAAATTTAAAATAATTAAGTTTTAACCATGTGTACATTCCGTACCTTGGTTTGACATTCAATTTCAAAGAAGTACCTTGTGTGCATACCGCATCTAGGTCAAAACATATAATAAAATATAATAATTAATTAAGCAGTAATTAATAAGCCATAATCAATAAAATACAAGAATAGCTAAAAATTGATTTAAGCCTTACATTAGTCAATAAAGCGACCGTGCTAGAACCATGGGACTTGAGAGGTGCCTTACACCTTCCCCTCGGTCAACAGAATTCCTTGCTCAGTCTTCTGTTTTGTAGACCATAAATTAGGAGTCAAATCTTCCTTTTGATAAGGGATCCAATAAAAGTTGACTTGGAACTCCAAAACTTAATTTCAAGCGGCGACTCTAAATAATAAATAATCCCTTATTCAAAACGTCTTTTTAATTGGAAAAACTCTTCTAACTCAACCTCGTAATAGGGTTGTGTGACAAAAAAGAGGTGTGACAAGTGGACTCTGGAGAAACCAACCATATGGTCCATAATAAGAAGTTGCTAACCAAAGTAAATAGTAATAATACCAGTATAGATACAAAGGTGTACTTGCCAAATGGTAAGTTTTTGGACATAGCTTGTACAAGTGAATGCAGAATTGGTGAAGAAGAAGTCATTAAGAATGTACTGTATGTACAAGGTTTCAAATACAATTTGTTGTCAGTCTCAAATCTGACAAAGTACCTAAGATGCTTTGTGTCTTTTTATCCTGATTATTGGATAATGCAGGACCTTCACAATGGGAAGGTGAAAGGGATTAGTAAGGAGCTAGAAAGACTGTATAATCTGCAGCAGAAGAAGATTAAGGCAAATGCTGCAGATATGCAAGTAGCAAATGGTCATGGGAAAGAAGAAGATCTAGGAATTTGGCATGGCAGACTTGGACATGCTCCTGATAGAGTTGTGAGACAGATTCCAAACATGAATTTCAAGATAAGTAATAGTAGAATAAAGGAATGTACAATCTTCCCTCTAGCTAAACAAGGCATATTGCCATTCCCTAAGAGTCTATTCAGTACTGATAAATCTTTTCAATTGATACATGTTGATGTATGGGGTCCTTACAGCATACTTACCCATGATGACTTTAGATTCTTCCTTACTATTATTGATGATTGTAGTAGGATGGCTTGGATTTACTTTCTTAGACTCAGAAGTGATGTGATTATATGTTTGAGAATGTGTTCATGCTGCTGTTTATATAATCAACAGACTTCCTTTATCTGTATTAGGAGGCCGATCTTCTTTTGAGATTCTACATGGAAGATCACCATATCTACAACATATGAGGACCATAGACTGATTATGTTTTGCCAGCAAAATAGGTGGAGGTGATAAGCTAGTAGCCAGATCTACATCAGTTATCTTGATGGGATACTCTTCTACACAAAAAGGATATAGGCTCTACAATATTTTAACTAACCAATTTTTTGTTCGTATGGATGTTACATTTATGGATCACATATTCCCCTTCCAGTTATTGAAGGAGGAGAGGCTGCAGGTTTACCCAGCAAAGAAATATCACTACAGGAACCAACACAAAATGCAGCTGCACCAGAAGAATTGATCTCACCTCATGCAAATTCACCTTCAGTAGACTCAGAACAACACTCAGAAGGAGAGAGTTTTGCCCCTCAAAAAGTACCATCAACTGATGCACATGCCAACAATCAAGATCATCCAGTTGAATCTATGCTACCTAGAGGTGAAGAACAATTGAGAAAATCAACTAGAACAGTAAAAAGAACCTATATGGATGCAGGATTATATAGTGCGAGGGACCTCCACAAAACATTCTTCCAAGACAGCCTGCAGATATCCTTTGGAAGAATACCTCAGTCGCCAAGCTCTCTCAGCCAACTATTAGATTTTTCTATCAAAATTCACTGCCACCAAAGAACCTCTTAATTATGAGGAAGCAATGACAGACCCTAGGTGGATAGAAGCAATGGATCAGGAGCTAAATGCTCTCAAAGAAAATGGCACTTGGTCACTAGTGGACTTACCACAAGGGAAGGTACCTATTGGATACAAATGGGTGTTCAAAATAAAGTACAAAGAAAATGGTAAGATAGAAAGGTTCAAAGCAAGGCTAGTGGCAAAAGGATATAACCAGATAGAGGGACTAGATTATCAAGAAACTTTCTCCCCAATGGTGAAAATGGTAACAGTTAGAGTTGTTCTGGCATTAGCTGCTGCTCACAAATGGAAATTGCATCAAATGAATGTTTACAATGCATTTCTCCAATTGGATTTACTTGAGGAGGTATACATGTGTTTACCACAGAGATTTCCTAGCCAGGGGGAGAAAGTATGTAGGCTACACATATCCTTGTATGGCTTGAAACAAGCTCTCGACAGTGGAACTTAAAGTTGACTGAATCACTCATCAACTCATGTTTCGCACAAAGTCACTTTGATTATTCATTGTTTACAAAATGAAGGGACACATGACTGATAATCATCTTAGTGTATGTGGATGATCTTCTTATCACTGGGAATGATCAACAAATCATCTCAGAAGCAAAATATATACTGCAGCATAGCTTCAAAATCAAAGATCTGGGAGAATTGAGGTTCTTTCTTGGAACTGAAATAGCAAGGTCGAAGCAGGGAATCTTGATGAATCAAAGGAAGTTTACACTGGAGTTGATTAGTGAGCTTGGACTGGAAGGATCAAGGCCAGCAAGCACACCAATGGAATATAACCAAAGATTCACTACAGCTGAATATGGCAAGCAAAACAACTATGAAGGAGATGAGAAACTAGGAGATGCAGGATCCACAAAGATTGGTTGGGATATTGTTGTATCTCACAATGACAAGGCCGGACATATGTTATGCAGTACATGTGCTCAGTCAATTTATGCATTGTACTAAAAGATCACACATGGATGCAACAATTAAAGTGGTCAAATGCATAAAGGGTGCTCCAGGACAAGGATTGCTGATGAGCTCAAATCAGTCGACCAAGTTAACTGCATTTTGTGATGTAGACTGGGCATCTTGCCCGATATCTAGAAGATTAGTAACATGGTATATGATAAATCTAGGGGATTCTTTGGTATCATGGAAATCAAAGAAGCAGTGCACAGTATCGAGAAGTTCAGCGGAAGCTGAGTACAGGAGTATGGCAGCTGGTGTCTCAGAAATTCTATGGCTGACTGGACTTTGCAGAGAATTGGGTGCAGAAGTTGATCTACTAGCCGAGATGAATTGCGACAGCAAAGCAGCAATTCAAATAGCTACAAATCTCATATTCCATGAGCGAACAAAACATATAGAAACAGACCTACATTTTATCAGAGAAAAGCTCCAACAAGGAATCATAAAGACCAGATATGTAATGTCAAAGGATCAAGAGGCAGACTTGTTTACCAAATCTCTGGGCAAGTCACAACATATGTATCTGATGAACAAGCTAGGGATTCTCAACCTGTTCGCACCATCTAGCATGAGGGGGAGTATTGAGGAAAGTGACACGTGAGAAGAACATGGATTAGTTAGTTGGTTATAACTAATTTACAGAAGGTTAGTATGATAACCCAAAGGGTCATCTTATAAATTAAGACTCCATTCCAGGCTCATTAGCCTTAAAAAGATTAATTTTATATACCTTAAACCGAAAAGCTTTTTATGTGAAAATATGAGAAATAATAATTTTTGGAATTAAAATTTGGTTTTAGTTGACTTTGTTTAATATTTTGAGTAAGCGGATCCGGATCCGTGTTCTGACAATCCCGGGAGGTCCGCAGTAAAATATGGGACTTGGGCGTATGCCCGAAATTGAATTCCGAGGTTCCTTTAGACTGAAATTTAAAGGAAATAAAGAAATGAATTAATGTTTGAACTCATTGGTATCGGTCCCGTATTTTGGTTCTGGAACCTGGTACATGTTTTTTATGATATTTAAGTCCTATCTGTGAAATTTGGTGGAAATCGGAGTTCATTTGACGTGATTCGGACGTCCGATTGAGAAATAGTGAAATTGAAGTGTTCTTGAGAAAAATCATGAGTTTTGAGGTTAAATTCATAGTTTGAGATGTTAATTTCGTGATTTAAACGTACGAGAAAGTCCGTATGATGTTTTTAGACTTGTGTGCATGTTTGGTTTGGAGCACCGAGGGCTCGGGTGAGTTTCGGGTAGGCTTCGGGATGTTCTGAACATAAAGTTTTCTGCGGTTTTGCTGCTACTGTTGCCCAGTGATTTTCACAATCCAAATCTACCATGTTGTGATGGCGCCTATCGTGGTACTAGGCAAGCCGACACGTTACCAAAACCAATCAATATTTTCATGTTTAAGTTAAAATCAAAGTTATTTAACTATAAACCTTCATAAGGTGTTTAAATCATAACAACAGTGTGGAAAGAAAGACCAACATTAGGGTGTCACTAGTCATGAGCATCTACGAAGGATCGTCCGATAACCCTAAGACATATACTGACTGGGAAGCAACTAACAATAATTTATAGGAAGACAGGAGGGAGAAGAGAATAGTTGCGATCGTCGTGCAACTACCTTACTAACTCCAACAGATCCACGACGGATGAAAACAACACTTACTAGCATGTCCAGCAAAGCCCTGGATCTGCACACAAGGTGCAGGGAGTAATGTCAGTGCGCAAACTAAGTAAGTAATAAAAGTAAATAAAGACTAAGCAGTAGTGGCGAGCATTAAAACATATACAGTTCATATCACAAAATCTCAGTAGAATACAACAGGCTTTTAAATCAGCATATGAATCAAATCATCTCGTTTAAAAATCCATTTAAACATCTTTCAGCAGTTTTGCAACAAAGTGATGAAACAGTGAGTAAAAATAATGAAAACATAGTCGGCCCTTCGGGCGAAAACTCACTCGTATACAGCCCCTCGGCAACATAAATAATAAACATCCCCTCGGGCAATCATCATTGTCACTCATATACAGCCCATCGGGCATACCTCACAAATCACTCGTAAACACCCCCTCGGGCACAACATGAATAAAGAACAGCCCCTCGGGCAAAACATCATATCACTCACTCAGGGTACCCGCGCTCACTAGGGGTGTACAAACTACGGAAGGGATCCTACAGCCCAAGCACTATAACAAGCCATCTCGTAGCATAATCAGTCAGGCCCTCAGCATCTCATATATTATAGATCAGTAACAACATCAAGCCACCTTGTGGCATAAATCAATCAGGCCCTCGACCTCACATAATCATGAATCAGTAACAGCATGCTACGACACGCAGCCCGATACCATAATATCCTCACAAAAACAGGCCATCGGCCTCACTCAGTCACAATACCTCTCAAGCCAATCGGGCTATCAGTAAAAACAGGGTGCTCAACCCAAAATAACATTTTATATACATCAAAACGGAGTGATAAAGACTGGGTTATGAAATCAGTAAACATAGCATGACTGAGTATAGGTTTTTGAATCAAACAGTGAGAGGATAATAAGAAAAAGGGCCCTAATGGCCCAAACATCTTTGGCACGAGGCCCAAAAATGGCATTTAGCCCAATTTATAGAAATTCTTTCTAAAGCACATAAGTATCATATAATTTCAATCAGATACGCAAATTTATAGTCGCTACGAAATGGACTAAGTCACAATCCCCAACAGTGCACGCCCATCACCTAGCATGTGACTCACCTCAAAATAGTAAAACAATGTGAAATCCAGGGTTTCATACCCTCAGGACTAGATTTAAAATCATTACTTACCTCCAATCGGCCAAAATCCTAATCCGTGATGCCTTTGCCTCTTGACTCGGCCTCCAATTGCTCTGAATCTAACCAAACCAGATTTATATCATCAATATATTATAAAGAAACAAAGCCCACTCGAAAATAGTCAAAATACATAAAAAAATCCCGAAATTGGCCAAACCCGGCCCCTCGGGCCCACGTCTCAGAATTCAATAAAAATAAAAAAACTAGAATCCTTATTCACTCACGAGTCTACCGATATCAAATTCATCGAAATCCGACCTCAAATGCCCATTCAAATCCCCAAAAGAATTTCCAAAATTTTCTTCCACTTTTCACCCAATTTCCACCTCAAATCACAAATTAAATAATGAAATTAAAGGTATAATCATGGGAATTAACCAAAACTAGGTAAGAATCACTTACCACAAACACCCATGCAAGAATCTCTCCAAAAATCGCCTTCTACCGAGCTCCCAATTAAATTTTGTGATATGAACTCAAAACCCTCATTTTTGAACTTTAAATTCTGCCCAGGTATTCCTTCTTCGCGTTCGCGGCCCACCCATCGCGTTCGCGATGAGCAAAAACTCTCAAAAGCCATATACAAACTCTTCTCAGATAGCCTATAGTATAATGGCCATAACTGTTAGTACATAGCTCCAAATGACAAATGGTTTAATGTTTTGGAAATTAGACACCAATATCTATAATTTTCATGTTTTGGTAGTTTTCCAATTCTTTATAGATTTTTAGATATAAGCTTCCAAACTGAGCCATGTGCAACACAAATTTCTTCTTCATCCTCCCGGACAGTCTGTAGTTTACCAGCCATAACTCTTTGTACACAAATCCAAATTCTAATGGTTTACTTTTCTGAAAACTAAAAACAAAGGGCTACAACTTTCAGAATCCCATGCCGACCCCGATAGCTAATTTTTCACTACCGACCGGAAAGGGCTAAAAACTCAATTTCGCCAATTCAAGCATAATTCTACTTCGGACCTCCGAAATATATTCTGAACACACTCCTAAGTCCCGAATCACCTAATGAAGCTATTTTATCCATAAAAACCACATTCCGAGGTCATTTACCTATAATTCAACTTCCGGTTACTTTTCTAACTATAAAGCCAACTTAAGAGACTAAGTGTCTCATTTTTCTCCACAATCACTCCGAACCCGAGCCAACTGTCCCAACACAACATAAAAGAGATGAACAACACATAATAAAGCAGAAATAGGGGAAACGGGGCTAAACTCTCGAAACAACCAATTGGGTCGTTACATTCTCCCCTACTTAAACATACTTTCGTCCTCGAACGTGCCCAGAATTGTTCCAAAAATCACCAAAATTGTCGTGTAACCTACCATGCACATACCCGGGGGTGATCCCACGTCACCCTATCCCATATAGGTCCAATATCACAACACAGTTGAAATTTCGAAATCTAACCTGACCCATAAACCTTAGAACCAAATTTCCTCTTCTGAAATAATTTACAAGATCAACATTCCAAAACTATAAACTAAATAAGTCTGAACACGCTGTATCAAGCCATATCCGCAACCCAAGATGTAATCACATGATATACCGCATTAATCAAACACTCATAGCGATAACTCCTAAATCACAATAGCTGCTCAAAATAACCCAATACCGGTACATAACCTATTATCAAGCAATGCCTCGCTCTAACACTTTCATATACTGCCGATGATGAAAGAAACACGTAGAAACTAGCAACCATTCGTCCGATCAACCAGTCATAGAGCTCCCCTTTCTCCGATAGGAACTATCGCAGATTTCTAAGCCAACTTCCGATATCATCCTTCCAACCATGTTGTAGTCAACTCTGGTAGTATTCATTCTAGGCCCAATGACCTCTTCTCATCCAACACGACCACTCTGATGACATGGCGCATCAATAAAATCCAAAGCCATAACCTATGCAACTTGTGCACTCAATAGCAACATCCCATGAACTCAAATCATAGAAAATATTTACACAAGAGGACTATCCTGCCATTAACAATTACCATCACAACACCATGCTAAGATCCTGACACACATCGTAAAATCAAAACACACGAATCTGACACCAAGGATCATACCTCCACATAACTCCGCTACAATGCGTGATCCCATCCGAACGCTGGTCCACATGAAATACTTCAAGCCACCTTGCTCAAAATCAATAACCATGCGCAATTCGACATCAAGTACTCCAAGTTCATTGCCATAACCACTGGGACTCGGACGATACCATGCCACACAACCCAAAAGAACATAACCAATACGTCTCAATCCCGTAATACCCAATTACTTACCTTACTCAAATCCCGCTATAAAGCCCAAATATATTTGCACCATATGTGCATATAACCAACGGATCATAACTCCTTGTAGCATGTAAGAGTAACTCATAACTCATTCCAGAATACAAATAAGCCTAACAATGACTGAATTACAACACACACTAACCTCTGACTAACCCTGGGCTATGTCTCCACAGCCCACAACTATGAAATTATCTACTCATTAGAGTTCCCAGTCTCCAAACCCTCAGAGCACACAAGTCACCGTATCTGATATCAACTCTGTCGCACGAATGTCTAATACTTCCCCAATACACGATCATACCACGAGGGATACCCCTATAATCCGTGTATGTTACAAGGCCAAATTTGAATACCCGCAGTCGACCAACAAGGAGAGTACCACCACACTAAATGAAGCACCCTTAACTCAAACACATTGCCCTATCTAAAATGTATACCCTCATCAAGCTGCACCAATTAGTTACCATTTACCTAGTCATATGGATCTGTCCATGCTACCTAAGAATTTATGACCTTCCTTACATAACTGAACCGAGATCTCACACATGCAAATCTCAATCTCTACACTACATACCGCATACCCATGCCATCCTATGATAAATATGAGAACTTCATAACCTCTTCCAAATCACAAGAAACTACGTACCCAATCAGCTAAGAACTTTCCATTTGACTTTATTCCGGAGAAAATTACAATACGCCACATGACCCATGCACCAGTTAGGAAATATACATCTCAACTATGGTAGAGACCATTAAAATCCGTGTGTGTTAGAAGGCCACATTTGAATACCTGCAGTCGACCAACAAGGAGAGTACCGCCACACCAAATGAAGCACCCTTAACTCAAACACATTGCCCTTTCTGAAATGTATACCATCATCAAGCCGCACCAATTAGTGATACCATTTACCTAGTCAACTGGAACTGTCCATGGTGCCTAAGAATTTATGACCTTCCTTAAAAAACTGAACCGAGATCTCACACATGCAAATATCAATCTCTACACAACATACCTCATACCGATGCCATCCTATGATAAATATGAGAAATTCATAACCCCTTCCGAGTCACAAGAAACTATGTACCCAATCACCTAAGAACTTTCCATTTGACTTTATTCCGGAGATAATTATAATACGCCACATGCCCCACGCACCAGTTAGGAAATATACATCTCAACTATGGTAGAGACCATCGAGAACCCTCTGAAACCCATTGTACTAATCTAACCCGCCATGACAGATTCCCTCTAACTCAACCAAGCTACGCAGACCGTCAAAACCCAAGAGCATTGCCACGAATCACGTATAGAAATCCACCATATCATAAGCATATTAGGAAATGATCTTACCCATTACTATGCCGATTCAACTTACTACCAAGTTGTCCTATGAATCCAAGTTCCTTCTTAATTACCTTCGAATTGATACTTCTACTTGCCATAATACCATAATTATCAACCCAGATTCACCACACAAGACCCAATCATAAAAGCGTACCATCTAAGGCTCGTAAGCCGCTGAATCTCAAATATCCCCAAAAGTACCACATTCAAAAATACTTACCCTGAAGAGACTTCCTGCGAATCTAAAGTCATTACCTTCACTTTCCTGATACTGATATGTAGAATTCATGATAATGTAGGAATACCACCAGTCTTGACACCCTCCAACGTAAATTTCAGTCTCTAGCCAAATACACATCTTGAAGATTCCAATTGTTACATATAACCTTGAATCCATCAAAACCATTCTAGAGAGCCATCTACTCTACGCACATCTCGATTAAATTGATCAAACAGACCGAACGACCTGTACCCCATTAACGTACCAACACCCAAGGGAGTAACCCACACCCCTAAGAAACCAAGCAAATTCCTACTCCGCACACACTACACCCTTTACAAATACAACTCAATCATTCAATAAAACCCATCTACCCATAGAGTACATTACATCCTGTATCCAAAAATTTCAATTACTCGAGTCATCCCCGATCTCAACTCTTGTACGTCACAACATATTTGCCATTATACCTCTAGCTGAAACTGATACGACACTTAGCCGCGCAATCAACTTATCAATAGTAGACTCCCCCACTTAGCTCAAAGCCATAGGTCAAAACACACGAAAACTCACAATGTCTATACGCTACCACCGCCACAATACCATATTGAGATTCACTAATTCCTTCATAAGCTCATATAACACAAACCATCTGCAAATCTCGCATTCACCATTTCAATAGCCGTGCCAACATCCACAAGCGGTCGAAACTCAAATTACAGCATATATTGGTAAAAGAGGACTTGCTACAAAACCACCAAAGGATCACACAACCTCAGGACACCCCGCGGGAAATAGCCCCGCCTGCTTAGCCTCAATATGATCTCTCTATATACCCTTCCAAGAATCATAGCTATTAGCAATCACTTTATCCTTCTGCATCTAAACAAAACCAATGCCTACTCGAGGCATCACAATACGCGGTATAAGAACCTGAAGTTGATGGCAATACCATCACTGGAAGTGAGGTCGAAGCAAATCTTGAGCTTCTAAAATCTCTCTACACACTTGTTTGACCACCTGGACACCATCACTGTACACCACGTGTCCCAAGAATGTTACTGAACTAAGCCAAAATTCACACTTTGAGAACTTTGCGTAAAGCTTCTCCTCCCTGAATCCATATAATACTATCCTCAAATATTGAGTATGCTTCTCCTAGCTACGTGAGTACGCCAGGATGCCATCAATGAATACCATAAAGAAGAAGCACAGATACGGCTGGAATACGCTGTTAATCAAATACATGAAAGTTTCTATGGCATTGGTCAGTCCAAAAGGCATCACCAGGAACTCATTACACAACAGGAAGGTCCACTTCACTCCAGTACTAAACTACATGAGAGGTCCTCCCATACACTCACAACTCAAGGCCATATGCCAACCCCAGAAAGAAGTCAAACACTCAATAGTTCTTGCTACATATCCAGCCAATCCTTTTTGTCACAATAAAACAATATGAACAGATCTCACCATCGAATCACACGCACCACATATTCATCCAGCCACAAAATCCCACCAATAAGGACACAAACGGACATATAAGTCCCAAATGCATGTGCTCACACAATCGAAATCTCAGCACTCAAGTCACAAACAGAACCCGACCTCGAGTACTCCAGAGTGGCCCATTATCAACATGATAAAGTCACCTCTCGCACCTCACCCATGGAAATCACAAGCCATAGATACGCAGATGATACTGAGCGCTCGGGTGCGCATTCGAATACATGAAAGGAATTCAAAGAGTTACGCTTTTGGTTGTATAGATGGATTCGCATGACAAGAATTCAAGAATGCAAGATTTTTCATAAGGGTTCTGTAGCCTCTCGAAGATAAGTACAGACGTTTCTGTACCGATCCACAAGACTCTACTAAACTTACTCATGACTCGTGATACCTATGTAAACTAGGCTCTGATACCAACTTGTCAGGACCCAAATCTACCATGTCGTGATGGCGTCTATCGTGGTACTAAGCAAGCCGACACATTACCAAAACCAATCAATATTTTCATGTTTAAGATAAAATCAAAGCTATTTAACAATAAACCTTCATAAGGTGTTTAAATCATAACAACAGTGCGGAAAGAAAGCCCGACATCAGGGTGTCACTAGTCATGAGCATCTAAAAAGGACCATCCGATAACCCTAAGACATATACCGACTGGGAAGAAACTAATAATAATTTATACGAAGGCAGAAGGGAGAAGAGAAGAGCTGCGATCGTCGTGCAGCTACCTTACTAACTCCAACAGATCCACGACGGATGAAAACAACACTTACTAGCACGTCCAACAAAGCCCTGGATCAGCACGCAAAGTGCAAGGAGTAATGTGAGTGTGCCAACTAAGTAAGTAATAAAAGTAAATAAAGACTAAGAAGTAGTGACGAGCATTAAAACATATACAGTTCATATCACAAAATCTCAGTAGAATACAACAGGATTTTAAATCGGCATATGAATCAAATCATCTCGTTTAAAAATCCATTTAAACATCTTTCAGCAGTTATGCAACAAAGTGATGAAACGTTAAGTAAAAATAATGAAAACATAGTCGGCCCTTCGGGCAAAAACTCACTCGTATACAGCCCCTCGGCATCATAAATCATAAACATCCCCTCGGGAAAACATCACTGTCACTCATATACAGCCCCTCGGGCATACCTCACAAATCACTTGTAAACAGCCCCTTGGGCACAACATGAATAAAGAACAGCCCCTCGGGCAAAACATCATATCACTCACTCAGGGTACTCGCGCTCACTTGGGGTGTGCAGAATTTGGAGGGGCTCCTGCAGCCCAAGCTCTAGAATAAGCCATCTCCTGGCATAATCAATCTGTCCCTCAGCCTATCATATATAATAGATCAGTAACAACATCAAGCCACCTCGTGGCATAAATAATTCAGGCCCTCGGCCTCACATAATCATGAATCGGTAACAACATGCTGCGGCGCGCAGCCCCATCCCATAATATCCTCACAAAAATAGGCCCTCGGCCTCACTCAGTCATAAAACCTCTCAACCCACTCGGGCTATCAGTAAAAATAGGGTGCTCAACCCAAAATAATATTTTATATACATCAAAACGGAGTGATAAACTGGGTTATGAAATCAGTAAACATAGCATGACTGAGTATAGGTTTTTGAATCAAAAAGTGAGAGGATAATAAGAAAAAGGCCCCTAACGGTCTAAACAGCTTTGGCACGAGGCCCAAATATGGCATTTAGCCCAATTTATAAAAATTCTTTCTAAAACACATAAGTATCATATGATTTCAATCAGATATGCAACTTTATAGTTTCTACGGAACGGACCAAGTCACAATCCCCAACAGTGCATGCCCACACGCCTATCACCTAGTAAAACAATGTGAAATTCGGGGTTTCATGCCCTCAGAACTAGATTTACAATCATTACTCACCTCAAACCGGCCAAAATCCTAATATGTGATGCCTTTGCCTCTTGACTCGGCCTCCAATTGCTCTAAATCTAACCAAACCAGATTTATATCATCAATATGTGATAAAGGAACAAAGCCCACTCGAAAATAGTCAACTTATATAAAAAATCCTGTAATTTGGCCAAACCCGGCCCCTCGGGCCCACGTCTCGAAATTTGATAAAAATTACAAAACTAGAATCCTTATTCACTCACGAGTCTACCCATATCAAATTCATCGAAATTCGACCTCAAATGCACATTCAAATCCCCAAAAGAATTTCCAAAATTTTCTTCCACTTTTCACCCAATTTCCACCTCAAATCCCAAATTAAATGATGAAGTTAAAGGCATAATCATGGAAATTAACCAAAACTAGATAAGAATTACTTACCCCAAACACCCACGCAAGAATCACTCCAAAAATCGCCTTCTACTGAGCTCCCAATTAAATTTTGTGATATGAACTCAAAATCATCGTTTTTGAACTTTAAATTCTGCCCATGTATTCCTTCATCGCGTTCGCGGCCCATTTATCGCGTTCGTGATGAACAAAAACTCTCAAAAGCCATTTCCAAACTCTTCTCAGATAGCCTATAGTATAATAACCATAACTGTTAGTACAGAACTCCAAATGAAAAATGGTTTAATGTTTTGGAAGCTAGCCACCAAGATCTACAACTTTCGTGTTTTGGTAGTTTTCTAATTCCTTATATATTTTGAAATATAAGCTTCCAAATTCAGCCCTGTGCAACACAAATTCCTTCTTCACCCTCCCGGACAGTCTGTAGTGTACCAGCCATAACTCTTTGTACACAAATCCAAATGCTAAATGGTTTACTTTTCTGAAAACTAGACACAAAGAGCTACAACTTTTGGAATTCCGTTCTGACTCCGATAGCTAATTTTTCACTGCCGATCGGAAAGTGCCAAAAACTCAATTTCGCAAATTCAAGCCTAATTCTACTACGGACCTCCGAAAAACATTCCATAACACTCCTAAGTACCAAATCACCTAATGAAGCTATCCGAGCCATAAAAATCACATTCCGAGGTCATTTACCTATAAGTCAACTTCCGGTTGACTTTTCTAACTATAAAGCCAACTTAACAGACCAAGTGTCTCATTTCTATCCACAATCACTCTGAACCCGAGCCAGTTGTCCCAACACAACATAAAATAGCTGAATAGCACATAATAAAGCAGAAATAGGGGAAACGGGGCTAAACTCTCGAAACGACCAATCGGGTCGTTACATTCTCTCCCACTTAAACATATGTTCAACCTCGAACGTGCCCAGAGTTGTTCCAAAAACCACCAAAAATTATCGTGTAACCTACCATGCACATAAACCTTAGAACCAAATCTCCACTTCTGAAATAATTTACAAGATCAAAATTCCACAACTATAAACTGAATAAGTCTGAACACGCTGTATTAAGCCATATCTGCAACCCAAGATGTAATCACATAATATATTGCATGACTCAAACACTCAATGCGATAACTCCTAATCACAATAGTTGCTCAAAACAACCCAATACCGGTACATAACCTCTTATCATGCAATGCCTCGCTCTAACACTTTCATATACTGCCGATGATGAAAGAAACACGTAGAAACTAGCAACCATTCGATCGATCATCCAGTCATGGAGCTCCCCCTTTCTCTGACAGGAACTATAGCAGATTTCTAAGCCAACTTCCGATATCATCCTTCCAAGTCAACTGTGGTAGTATTCATTCTAGGCCCAATGACCTCTTCTCATCCAACACGACCACTCTGATGACATGGCGCATCAATACAATCCAAAGCCATAACTTGTGCAACTCGTGCACTCAATAGCTACATCCCACGAACTGAAATAATAGAAAAGATTCACACGAGAAGACTATGCTGCCACTAATAATTACCATCACAACACCATGCTAAGATCCTGGAACACATCGTAAAATCAAAACACACGAATATGACACCAAGGATCATACCTCCACATAACTCTGCTACAATGCGTGATCACATCCAAACGCTGGTCCACATGAAATACTTCAAGCTCCCTTGCTCAAAATCAATAACCATGCGCAATTCGACATTAAGTACTCCAAGTTCATTGCCATAACCACGGGGAACTCGGACGATACCATACCACACAACCCAAAAGAACATAACCAATGCGTCTCAATCCCGAAATACCCAATTACTTACCTTACTCAAATCCCTCTATAAAGCCCAAATATATCTGCACCATATGTGCATATAACCTACGGATCATAACTCCTTGTAACATGGAAGAGTAACTCATAACTCATTCCAGAATACAAATAAGCCTAACAACGACTGAATTACAACAAACACTAACCTCTGATTAACCCTGGCTATGTCTCCATAGCCCACAACTATGAAATTATCTACTCATTAGAGTTCCCAGTCTCCAAACCCTCAGCACACAAGTCACCATATCCGATCTCAACTCCGTCGCCCGAATGTCTAATACTTCCCAAATAGACGATCATACCACGAGGGACACTTAGGGGTGTGCATTCGAATCGGTTTATCGATAAATCGAATCGATTATTTGTTACCGGTTTATCCATTTATCGATTTCGATTTTGAAATTTTCCTTATCGAGTTATCGATTTTGATTTTGTCCTCTTCGGTTATTAGTTTATCGATAAACCGATAAGATATACTAAAAAGACAAATATACCCTTATTCTATAATACCCTTTACTTTACCCTAAGTCCCTAACCCTATTATTTCCTCTACCCTTATTTCAGTGTCGCTTTTACCCATTCTGCCCGCCCCTTTAGAGCTCACTTTCTGCTTACTTGGTTATTCTGCCTTCTTTCCGGTTTCAGTACTGGTGGCACTGGACTTTGTGCTTTTGTTCTTGCCACTGAACCTATTGGTCATTCCTAGCGCGGCATAGCAGGAATCTCCACATTCTATTTTTTCTCTACTGGAATAGCCTCTCTCTCTGCCATTGCTTATTTCTTCCAATCATGGCGCTCTCTCTACATTGCTTCTTCGGTTCCAGCTCTTCTGTTCGTTCTCCTCATACTTCCATTCCTCCACGAGTCACCTCATCGGTTCCTCGTTAGAGGAAAAGTAGATGAAGCCATGAAAATAATGCATAAAATTGCTACTTCCAATGGCAAACACATTCCTGATGGCGTTATTCTTGCTGTTGACAGCGAAGTGAATAATGACGATGATGCTCTTTATTCTCAATCCGAATCGAAGGTGGAACCAGATACCAAAGAAACTTTAAATGGATCCCTTTTAGATGTACTAAGGTCTCCTCTAACGGGGTTTCGGTTGTTCTTAGTTGTGGTTATTAATTTCTTCGTTTCAGTTGTCTATTACAGCTTAATTTTGCTTCCTTGTTTTTGTTAAAAATTATATTTTTAGTTTGTGACAGTTTGTACTTTATTATGGGGGAACAATTCTTGGATTATACATAGACTTAGTATTATTCCTCTTAAATATTATACTTTCCGCGAAATCCCGTATATTTTCTTATTGGCGTAATCGATAAGCCTCAAAAATCGATAAATTGAAATCGAAAAAATCGAAACCTTATTGAAACGATAACGATAAGCATATGTACAAATCGATAATTGATAAGTAATTATCGATAAGGGTCAAAATCGAATCGATAAATCGAATGCACACTCCTAGGGATACCCTACAATCCGTGTGCGTTACAAGGCCAAATACGAATACCCGCAGCCGACCAACAAGGAGAGTACCGCCACATTAAATGAAGCACCCATAACTCAAACACATTGCCCTTTCTGAAATGTATACCCTCATCAAGCCGCACCAATTAGTGATACCGTTTACCTAGTCATCTGGAATTGTCCATGGTACCTAAGAATTTATGACCTTCCTTACAGAACTGAACCGAGATCTCACACATACAAATATCAATCTCTACACAACATATCGCATACTGATGCCATCCTATGATAAATATGAGAACTTCATAACCCCTTCCGAGTCACAAGAAACTACGTACCCAATCAGCTAAGAACATTCCATTTGACTTTATTTCGGAGAAAATTACAATACGCCATATGCCCCATGCACCAGTTAGGAAATATACATCTCAACTATGGTAGAGACCATCGAGAACCCTCTGAAACCCATTGTACTGATCTAACCCGCCAGGACGGAATCCCTCCAACTCAACCAAGCTACGCAGACCGTCAAAACATAAGAGCATTGCCACGAATCATGTATAGAAATCCACCATATCATAAGCATATCAGGAATCGATTTTACCCATTACTATGCCGATTCAACCTACTACCAAGCTGTCCTATTAATCTAATTTCCTTCTGAATAACCTTCGAATTGATACTTCTACTTGCCATAATACCGCAATTCTAAACCCAGATTCACCACACGAGACCCAAGCATTAAATCGTACGTCTAAGTCTCGTAAGCCGCTGAATACTCTCTCAAATATCCCCATAAGTACCACATTAAAAAATACTTACCCTGAAGAGACTTCTTGCGAATCTAAAGCCATTACCTTCACTTTCCTGATATTGATATGTAGAATCCATGATAATGTAGGAATGCCACCAGTCTGGACACCCTCCAACGTAAATCTCAGTCTCTAGCCAAATACACATCTTGAAGATTCCCAATTGTTACATATAACCTTGAATCCATCAGAACCATTCTCGAGACCCATCTACTCTACACACATCTCAATTAATCTGATCAAACAGACTGAACGACCTGCGCCCCATTAACATACCAACACCCAAGGGAGTCACCCACACCCCTAAGCAACTAGGCAAATTCCTACTCTGCTCACACTACACCCTTTTACAAATGCAACTCAATCATTCAATAAAACTAATCTACCCATAGAGTACATTACATCTTGTATCCAAAATTTTCCATTACTCGAGTCATCCGCGATCTCAACTCATGTACGTCACAACTGATTTTCCAGTATACCTCCAACTGAAACTGATACGACACTTAGCCGGGCAATCAACTTATCAATAGTATACTCCCCAACTTAGCTCAAACACATAGGTCAAAACACACGAAAACTCACAATGTCCACACGCTACCACCGCCACAATACCATAGTGAGATTGAATAATTCCTTCATAAGCTCATATAATACAAACCATCTAATATCTCAAATCATCTACAAATCTCGCATTCACCATTTCAATAGCCGTGCCAACTTCCACAAGCGGTCTAAACTCAAATTACAACATATATCATTTATTGATAAAAGAGGACTTGCTACAAAACCACCTAAGGATCACACAACCTCAGGACACCCCGCGGGAAATAGCCCCGCCTGCTTAGCCTCAAACTGATCTCTCTTTATACCCTTCCAAGAATCATAGCTATTACGCAATCACTTTATCCTTCTGTATCTAAACACAACCAACGCCTACCCTTGAGGCATCGCAATACGTGGTATAAGAACCTGAAGCTGATGGCAATACCATCACTGGACCTCATATCGAAGCAAATCTTGAGCTTCTGAAAGCTCTCTCCACACTCGTCTGACCACCTAAACACCCTCACTGGACACCACGTGTCCCAAGAATGTTACTGAACTTAGCCAAAATTCACACTTTGAGAACTTTACGTAAAGCTTCTCCTCCCTAAATCCCTATAATACCATCCTAAAATGTTGAGTATGCTTCTCATGGCTACGTGAGTACGCCAGGATGCCATCAATGAATACAATAAAGAAGAAGTACAGACACAGCTGGAATACGCTTTTAATCAAATACATGAACGTTGCTGGGACATTTGACAGTTCAAAAGACAGAACCAAGAACTCAGAACACAAAAGGAAGGTCCACTTCACTCCACAACTAAACTACATGAGAGTTCCTCAAATACACTCACAACTCAAGGACATATGCCAACCCCAGACAGAAGTCAAATACTCAATAGTTCTTGCTACATATCCAGCCAATTCTTTTTGTCACAATAAAACAATATGAACACATCTTACCATTGAATCACATTCACCACACAGTCATCCAGCCACAAAATCCCACCAATAAGGACACAAACGGACATATAAGTCCCAAATGCATGTGCTCACACAATAAAAATCTCAGCACTCAAGTCACAGACAGAACCCGACCTCAAGTACTCCAGACCGGCCCATTATCAACATGCTAAAATCTCCTCTCCCACCTCACCCATGGAAATCACAAACCGTGGATACACAGATGATACTGAGCGCTTGCGTGCGCATTTCAATGCATGAAAGGAATTCAAAGAATTACGCTTTTGACTGTATAGATGGATTCGCACGACAAGAATTCCAGAATGAGAGATTTTTCCTAAGGGTTCTACAACCTCTAGAAGATAAGTTCAGACGTCCCTGTATCGATCCGCAAGACTCTACTAAACCGGCTCATGCCTCGTGATACCTATGTAACCTAGGCTCTGATACCAATTTTTCAGGACCCAAATCTACCATGTCGTGATGGCGCCTATCGTGGTACTAGGAAAGCCGACACATTACCAAAACTAGTCAATATTTTCATGTTTAAGATAAAATCAAAGCTATTTAACAGTAAACCTTCATAAGGTGTTTAAATCATAACAACAGTGCAGAAAGAAAGCCCGACATCGGGGTGTCACTAGTCATGAGCATCTACGAAGAACCGTCCGATAACCCTAATACATTTACCGACTGGGAACAACTAATAATAATATATAGGAAGGCAGGAGGGAGAAGAGCAGAGTTGCGATTGTCTTGGAGCTACCTTACTAACTCCAATAGATCCGTGAAAGATGAAAACAAACATTTACTAGCACGTCCATCAAATCCCTGGATCTTCACACAAGATACATGGAGTAAAATGAGTATGCCAACTAAGTAAGTAATAAAAGTAAATAAAGACTAAGCAGCAATGACGAGCATTAAAACATATACAGTTCATATCATAAAATCTCAGTAGAATACAACAAGCTTTTAAATCAGCATATAAATCAAATCATCTCGTTTAAAAATCCATTTAAACATCTTTCAGCAATTTTCCAACAAAGTGATGAAACCGTGAGTAAAAATAATGAAAACATAGTCAGCCCTTCGGTCAAAAACTCACTCGTATACAGCCCCTCGGCAACATAAATCATAAATATACCCTTAGGCAATCATCACTGTCATTCATATACAACTCCTCGGGCATACCTCACAAATCACTCGTAAACTGCCCCTCGGGCACAACATGAATCAAGAACAACCCCTTGGGCAAAACATCATATCACTCACTCAGGGTACCCGCGCTCACTGGGGGTGTACAGACTCCGGAAGGGCTCCTACAGCCCAAGCGCTATAACAGGCCATCTCGTGGCATAATCAATCAAGCCCTCGGCCTCTCGTATATCATAGATTAGTAACAACATCAAGACACCTCGTGGCATAAATCAATCAGGCCCTCGGCCTCACATAATCATGAATCAGGAACAACATGTTGCGACGCGCAGCCCCATCCCATAATATCCTCACAAAAACAGGCCCTCGACCTCACTAAGTCACAAAACCTCTCAAGACACTCGGGCTATCAGTAATAATAGGGTGCTCAACCCAAAATAATATTTTATATACATCAAAACGGAGTGATAAAGATTAGATTATGAAATCATTAAACATAGCATGAATGAAATAGGTTGTTGAATCAAAACAGTGAGGATAATAAGAAAAAGGCCCCTAACGGTCCAAAGAGCTTTGGCACGAGGCCCAAATATGGAATTTAGTGCAATTTATAGAAATACTTTCTAAAACACATAAGTATCATATAATTTCAATTAGATACGCAACATTATAGTTACTACGGAACGGACCAAGTCACAATCCCCAACGGTGCACGCCCACACGCCCATCACCTAGCATGTGTGTTACCTCAAAATAGTAAAACAATGTGAATCCGGGGTTTCATATCCTCAGGACTAGATTTACAATCATTACTTACCTCTAATCGGCCAAAATCCTAATCCGTGATGCCTTTGCCTCTTGGCTCGGCCTCCAATTGCTCTGAATCTAACCAAACCAGATTTATATCATCAATATATGAATAAGGAACAAAGCCCACTCAAAAATAGTCAACTTACATCAAAAATCTCAAAATTGGCCAAACCCGGCCCCGGCCCCTCGGGCCCACGTCTCGGAATTCGATAAAAATCACAAACTAGAATCCTTATTCACTCACGAGTCTACCGATATCAAATTCATCGAAATCCGACCTCAAATGCCCATTCAAATCCCCAAAAGAATTTCCAAAATTTTCTTCCACTTTTCACCCCAATTTCCACCTCAAATCACAAATTAAATTATGAAATTAAAGGCATAGTCATGGGAATTAACCAAAACTAGGTAAGAATCACTTACCACAAACACCCACGCAAGAATCTCTCCAAAAATCGCCTTCTACCGAGCTCCCAATTAAATTTTGTGATATGATCTCAAAACACTCATTTTTGAACTTTAAATTCTGCCCATGTATTCCTTCTTCGCGTTGGCGGCCCACCCATCGCGTTCGCGATGAACAAAAACTCTCAGAAGCCATTTCCAAACTCTTCTTAGATAGACTATAGTATAATAGCCATAAATATTAGTACAGAACTCCAAATGACAAATGATTTAATGTTTTGGAAACTCGACACCAAGATCTACAACTTTTATGTTTTGGTATTTTTCCAATACCTTATAGATTTTGAGATATAAGCTGCCAAAGTCAGCCCTGTGCAACACAAATTTCTTCTTCATCCTCCCGGATAGTCTGTAGTGTACCATCCATAACTCTTTGTACACAAATCCAAATGCTAAATGGTTTACTTTTCTGAAAATTATACACAAAGGGCTACAACTTTCGGAATCCCATTCTGACTCCGATAGCTAATTTGCCAGTGCCGACAGGAAAGCGCCAAAAACTAAATTTCGCCAATTCAAGCCTAATTCTACTCCGGACCTGCGAAAAATATTTTGAACACACTCCTAAGTACCAAATCACCTAATGAAGCTATCTGAGCCATAAAAATCATATTTCGAGGTCATTTACCTATAATTCAACTTCGGGTTGACTTTTCTAACTATAAAGCCAACTTAAGAGACTAAGTGTCTCATTTCTCTCCACAATCACTCCGAACCCGAGCCAACTGTCCCAACACAACATAAAAGAGATGAACAACACATAATAAAGCATAAATACGGGAAACGAGGCTAAAATCTCGAAACGACCAATCGGGTCGTTACATTCTCCCACGCTTAAACATACTTTCATCCTCGAACGTGCCCAGAGTTGTTCCAAAAACCACTAAAATTGCCGTATAACCTACCATGCACATACCCGGGGGTGATCCCACGTCACCCTGTCCCATATAAGTCCAATATCACAACACAGTTGAAATTTCGACATCTAACCTGACCCATAAACCTTAGAACCAAATTTCCACTTCTAAAATAATTTACAAGATCAAAATTCCACAACTATAAAAAGAATAAGTCTGAACACGTTGTATCAAGCCATATCCGCAACCCAAGATGTAATCAAATAATATACTGCATGACTCAAACACTCATAGCGATAACTCTTAATCACAATAGCTGCTCAAAACAACTCAATACCGGTACATAACCTCTTGTATAGCAATGCCTCGCTCTAACACTTTCATATGCTGCCGATGATGAAAGAAACATGTAATACGTCTCAATCCGAAAGAACATAATACGTCTCAATCCCGCAATACCCAATTACTTACCTTACTCAAATCCCGCTATAAAGCCCAAATATATCTGCACCATATGTGCATATAACCTACGGATCATAACTCCTTGTAACATGGAAGAGTAACTCATAACTAATTCCAGAATACAAATAAGCCTAGCAACGACTGAATTACAACAAACACTAACCTATGACTAACCCTGGGCTATGTCTCCACAGCCCACAACTATGAAATTATCTACTCATTAGAGTTCCCAGTCTCCAAACCCTCAGAGCACACAAGTCACCATATCTGATATCAACTCTGTCGCACGAATGTCTAATACTTCCCCAATACACGATCATACCACGAGGGATACCCCTACAATCCGTGTATGTTACAAGGCCAAATTTGAATACCCGCAGTCGACCAACAAGGAGAGTACCACCGCACTAAATGAAGCACCCTTAACTCAAACACATTGCCCTATCTAAAATGTATACCCTCATCAAGCCGCACCAATTAGTTATACCATTTACCTAGTCATCTGGATCTGTCCATGCTACCTAAGAATTTATGACCTTCCTTACATAACTGAACCGAGATCTCACACATGAAAATCTCAATCTCTACACTACATACCGCATACCCATGCCATCCTATGATAAATATGAGAACTTCATAACCTCTTCCGAATCACAAGCAACTACGTACCCAATCAGCTAAGAACTTTCCATTTGACTTTATTCCGGAGAAAATTACAATACGCCACATGACCCATGCACCAGTTAGGAAATATACATCTCAACTATGGTAGAGACCATCGAGAACCCTTTGTAACCCATTGTACTTATCTAACCCGCCAGGACGGAATCCGTCTAACTCAACCAAGCTACGCAGGCCGTCAAAACCCAAGAACATTGCCACGAATCACGTATAGAAATCCACCATATCATAAGCATATCAAGAACCGATCTTACCCATTACTATGCCAATTCAACCTATTACCAAGTTGTCCTATTAATCCAAGTTCCTTCTGAATTACCTTCGAATTGATACTTCTATTTGCCATAATACTGCAATTCTCAACCCAGATTCACCACACAAGACCCAAGCGTAAAATCGTACCGTCTAAGGCTCGTAAGCTGCTGAATATTCTCTCAAATATCCCCAAAAGTACCACATTCAAAAATATTTACCCTGAAGAGACTTCCTGCGAATCTAAAGTCATTACCTTCACTTTCCTGATACTGATATGTAGAATCCATGATAATGTAGGAATTCCACCAGTCTTGACACCCTCCAACGTAAATCTCAGTCTCTAGCAAAATACACATCTTGAAGATTCCCAATTGTTACATATAATCTTGAATCCATCAGAACCATTCTCGAGAGCCATCTACTCTACGCATATCTCAATTAAACTGATCAAACAGACCGAATGACCTGAACCGTATTAACATACCAGCACCCAAGGGAGTAACCCACACCCCTAAGCAACCAGGCAAATTCCTACTCCGCACACACTACACCCTTTACAAATATAACTCAGTCATTCAATAAAACCCATCTACCCATAGAGTACATTACATCCTATATCCAAAAATTTCCATTACTCGAGTCATCCCCGATCTCAACTCCTGTGCGTCACAATAGATTTTCCAGTATACCTCCAACTGAAACTGATACGACATTTAGTCGCGCAATCAACTTATCAATAGTAGAATCCCCCACTTAGCACAAATCCATAGGTCAAAACACACGAAAACTCACAATGTCCACATGCTACCACCGCCACAATACCATAGTGAGATTCACTAACCTTCATAAGCTCATATAACACAAACGATCTAATATCTCAAATCATCTGCAAATCTCGTATTCACCATTTCAATAGCCGTGCCAACTTCCACAAGCGGTCTAAACTCAAATTACAGCATATATCATTTACTGATAAAAGAGGACTTGCTACAAAACCACCTAAGGATCACACAACCTCAGGACACCCCACGGGAAATAGCCCCGCCTGCTTAGCCTCAAACTGATCTCTCTTTATGCCCTTCCAAGAATCATAGCTATTACACAATCACTTTATCCTTCTGCATCTAACCACAAACAATGCCTACCCTCGAGGTATCACAATACGCGGTATAAGAACCTGAAGCTGATGGCAATACCATCACTGGAGCTGAGGTCGAAGAAAATCCTGAGCTTCTGAAAGCTCTCTCCACACTCGTCTGAGCACCTGGACACCCTCACTGGACACCATGTGTCCCAAGAATGTTACTGAACCGAGCCAAAATTCAAACTTGGAGAACTTTGCATAAAGCTTCTCCTCCCTGAATCCCTATAATACCATCCTCAAATGTTGAATATGTTTCTCCTAGCTACGTGAGTACGCCAGGATGCCATCAATGAATACAATAAATAAGAAGTACAGATACGGCTGGAATACGCTGTTAATCAAATACATGAACGTTGTTGGGGTATTGGTTAGCCCAAAAGACATCACCAGGAACTCAGAAAACAATAGGAAGGTCCACTTCACTCCACAACTAAACTACATGAGAGGTCCTCCAATACACTCACAACTCGAGACCATATATCAACTTCATACAGAAGTCAAATACTAAATAGCCGTGGATACTTATATAACCTATACAGAAGCCAACTTCATACAGAAGCCAACTTCATACAGAAGCCAATCCTGCATGACCCAAACACTCAACTTCATACAGAAGCCAACCCTTTTCGTAAAAATCAAACAATATGAACACATCTCACCATCGAATCACACTAGCCACATAGTCATCCAGCCATAAACTTCCACCAATAAGGACACAAACGGACATATAAGTCCCAAATGCATGTGCTCATACAATCGAAGTCTCAGCACTCAAGTCACAGACAGAACCCAGCCTCAAGTACTCCAGACTGGCCCATTATCAACATGCTAAAATCACCTCTCGCACCTCACCCATGGAAATCACAAGCCGTGGATACACAGCTGATATTGAGCGCACGCGTGCGCATTCAAATACATGAAAGGAATTCAAAGAGTTACGCTTTTGGCTGTATAGATGGATTCGCACAACAATAGTTCAAGAATGTGAGATTTTTCCTAAGGGTTCTGTAGCCTCTCGAAAATAAGTACAGACGCCTCCGTACCGATCCACATGATTCTACTAAACCTGCTCATGACTCGTGATACCTATGTAACCTAGGCTCTGATACCAACTTGTCAGGACCCAAACCTACCATGTCGTGACGGCGCCTATCGTGGTACTAGGCAAGCCGACACATTACCAAAACAAATCAATATTTTCGTGTTTAAGATAAAATCAAAGCTATTTAACAATAAACCTTCATAAGGTGTTTAAATCATAACAACAGTGCGAAAAGAAAGCCCGACATCAGGGTGTCACTAGTCATGAGCATCTTTGAAGGACTGTCCGAAAACCCTAAGACATATACCGGCTGGGAAAATCCTAATAATAATTTATAGGAAGGCAGGAGGGATAGTCGTGCAGCTACCTTACTAACTCCAACAGATCCGCGACGGATGAAAACAACACTTCCAAGCACGTCCAGCAAATCCCTAGATCTGCACACAAGATGCAGGGAGTAATGTGAGTACGCCAACTTAGTTAGTAATAAAAGTAAATAAAGACTGAGCAGCAGTGACGGGCATTAAAACATATACAGTTCATATCATGAAAT
This sequence comes from Nicotiana knightiana, assembly GCA_005239525.1. NCBI lineage: Eukaryota > Viridiplantae > Streptophyta > Magnoliopsida > Solanales > Solanaceae > Nicotiana > Nicotiana knightiana. Next base: position 34,329 of record ML439354.1, read on the forward strand.
CTCAATAGAAAACAACATGCTTTTAAATTAGCATATAAACCAAATCATCTCGTTTAAAAATCCATTTAAACATGTTTCAGCAGTTTTCAAACAAAGTGATGAAACAGTGAGTAAAAATAATGAAAAGATAGCCGGCCCTTCGGGAAAAAACTCACTCGTATACAGCCCCTCGGCAATATAAATCATAAAGATCCCCTTGGGCAATCATCAATGTCACTCATATACAGCCCCTCAGGCATACCTCACAAATTACTCGTAAACAGCCCCTAGGGCACAACATGAATCAAGAACAGCCCCTCGGGCAAAACATCATATCACTCACTCAGGGTACCCGCGCTCACTGGGAATGTACAAACTTCGTAGGGGCTCCTACAGCCCAAGCTATAACAAGCCATATCGTGGCATAATCAATCAGGCTCTCGGCCTCTCATATATCATAGATCAGTAAAAACATCAAGCCACCTCGTGGCATAAATCAATCAGGCCCTCGACCTCACATAATCATGAATCAGTAAGAACATGCTGCGGCGCGCAGCCCGATCCCATAATATCCTCACAAAAACAGGCCCTCGGCCTCACTCAGTCACAAAACCTCTCAAGCCATTCAGGCTACCAGTAAAAACAGGGTGCTCAATCCAAAATAATATTTTATATACATCAAAACGGAGTGATAAAGACTAGGTTATAAAATCAATAAACATAGTATGACTGAGTATAGGTTTTTGAATCAAAACAGTGAGAGGATAATAAGAAAAAGGCCCATAACGGTCCAAACAGCTTTGGCACGAGGCCCAAATATGGCATTTAGCCCAATTTATAGAAATTCTTTCTAAAGCACATAAGTATCATATAATTTCAATCAGATACGCAACTTTATAGTTGCTACGGGACAGACCAAGTCATAATCCCCAACGGTGCACGCCCACACGCCCATCACCTAGCATGTGCGTCACCTCAAAATAGTAAAACAATGTGACATCTGGGGTTTCATACCCTCGGGACTAGAATTACATTTATTACTTACCTCAAACCGACCAAAATCCTAATCCGCGATGCCTTTGCCTCTTGACTGCCCTCCAATTTCTCCGAATCTAACCAAACTAGATTTATATCATCAATATATGATAAAGAAACAAAGCCCACTCGAAAATAGTCAAATTACATCAAAAATTCCGAAATTGGCCAAACCCGACCCCTCGGACCCATGTCTCGGAATTCGATAAAAATCACAAAACTAGAATCCTTATTCACTCACGAGTCTACCTATATCAAATTCATCGAAATCTGACCTCAAATGCCCATTCAAATCCCCAAAAGAATTTCCCAAACTTTCTTCCACTTTTCACCCAATTTCTACTTCAAATCACAAATTAAATGATGAAATTAAAGGCATAATCATGGGAATTAACCAAAACTAGGTAAGAATCACTTATCACAAACACCCACACAAGAATCTCTCCGAAAATCGCGTTCTACCGAGATCCCAATTAAATTTTGTGATATGAACTCAAAACCCTCATTTTTTAACTTTAAATTCTGCCCAGATATTCCTTCTTCACGTTCTCGGCCCACCCATCGCGTTCGCGATGAACAAAAACTCTCAAAAGTCATTTCCAAACTTTTCTCAGACAACTTGTAGTATAATGGTCATAACCTTTTGTAAAAAACTCCAAATGACAAATGGTTTAATGTTTTGGAAACTAGACACCAAGATCTACAACTTTATATTTTGGTAGTTTTCCAGTTCCTTATAGATTTTGAGATACAAACTACCAAAGTCAGCCCGGTGCAACATAAATTTCTTCTCCATCCTCCCGGACAGTCTGTAGTGTACCATCCATAACTCTTTGTACACAAATCCAAATGCTAAATGGTTTACCTTTCTGAAAACTATACACAAAGGGATACAACTTTCCCATAGCTAAGTTTCCACTGCCGACCGGAAAGCGCTAAAAACTCACCGCCAATTCAAGCTTAATTCTACTCCGGACCTCCGAAAAATACTCCAAACACACTCCGAAGTTCCAAATCACCTAATGAAACTATCTGAGCCATAAAAATCACATTCCAAGGTAGGAGTGTGCATTCGATTTATCGATTCGATTTTGACCCTTATCGATTTGTACATATGCTTATCGTTATCGTTTCAATAAGGTATTGATTTTTTCGATTTCGATTTATTGATTTTTGGCACGAAAAGTATATCGCTATAAACAAGCCTAACTAATATGGACAAAAAGAAGCTAAAATAATACGGACACCGTTTATAACATAAAAATTGTGTCAACAAACACGTGCAACGAAACTAAAGAAGTAAGCCACAAAAAGCTTCTTAGACCCACAAATTCTCTAATTGCATCATTTTCCCTAATTTAGACGTATCTACTCTTTTAGAATTATTAATAATGATATTTAATTTCCAATCCACGAGTTCCTTCTCTTTTTCTCTTGACTCAAACATTCCATATTTGTAAGGTTTTATTTATCCATGACACAAAGGCTTATCACTAAAACTTACATTAGTAAATAGGAATACCATACTCGGGGCTCGGAAGTTTAAAAATAGGGTAACAAGCTGTATGATGAAAGAACTTAGAGAAAAATGTACTAATTAAGCTTTTTGAATAGCTGAAGTATGACCTATATCTAGCATCTATGCAAACTACAGAAAGTTAGCATACTATTCTGAACTCTCTTTGAAGCTGTAACTGTGTAATACCATCTCAGAAGCACCTTCAAGACTAAGGTCCATCTCTGTTTCACTGTGTTAGGATATGCAAGAAAGTACAAACTACAAAAATAGGAAAGAGAAGAGCATAGAAATAGTAAGCGGACAACATTCTCACCATACCGATAATCTTATAACCAATTAAAAACTACCTCTGATTATCATTAACACAAAACAAAAAATAGATTCTTGATAGTGAGTCCTTGAAATGTCTGCTTATGAAAAGGATTCATTTTCCCGCAACTAGTTATCCAAAATGTCAAAACTGCTTGCCTCAAAGTGGTATGATGTGGTAAATACTGAAGAAATCATTTTTTTGTATTTGGTTGCCAAAATTCTTATTCAAGGAAAATGCTTTCCACCAATATGGGGAAATGACTGTTCTCACTTATGAATGAATTCGAAATCGGCGCTGAAGAATGGGTAGAGGAAATAATAGGGGTAGGGGCTTAGGATAAATGAAAGGGTATTATAGAATAAGGGTATGTTTGTCTTTTTAGTATATCTGATAAACCGATAATCGAAGAGGACAAAATCAAAATCAAAATCGATAACTCAAAAAGGAAAATTTCGAAATCGAAATCGAAATCGATAAACCGATATCGATAAACGATAACAAATAATCGATTCGATTTATCGATAAACCAATTCGAATGCACACCCTTATTCCAAGGTCATTTACCTGTAAGTCAACTTCTTATTGACTTTTCTAACTATAAAGCCAACTTAAGAGTGTCTCATTTCTCTCCACAATCACTCCGAACCCGAGCCAACCGTACCAACACAACATAAAAGAGCTGAACAACACATAATAAAGCAGAAATAGGGGAAACGGGGCTAAACTCTCGGAACGACCGATCGAGTCGTTACAGAGATTTTTTGCTTCTCGATCGTAAAGCTACTCCCGCGATCGCGAAGGGTAAAATTGGTTGGGGGTCATTTTGTTCTTTGTGAACGCGGAGCCCAGGACGCGAACGCGAAGCACTGGTGGGTTACTCTTCGCGAACGCGTGCTGGCTTATGTGAACGTGGTGGTTTAATGGACCTGTGGGAGGGAAGCCCATTTCTTTTATGCGAACGCGCCCATTGGGTCGCGATCACGATGGCCAACTGTAGCAAAGCTCCGCGAACGCGTCCTCAACACTGCGAACGCGAAGGCCATTGGGCCAGACTCTCAGCGATCGCGACAGGCCCATCGCGAACGCTATGAAGGCCTGCCCAGCGATATAATAACAGAACTAAAAATGGGCAGAACCTATTTTCTTCATATTTTCGAACTAAAAAGATCTAGAGGCGATTTTCAACCCACAAGTTCATCCCAAAGTGTTGGTAAACGATTCTAACTCTTCTCTTTCGATTACCCAATATTTTTCATCACTTTTCAATCAAAAATCAAGAATTTTCATGGTAGAAATTGGGGGTTTGGGTAGAATTAAAGAATTTTGTAAAAATCGAATTTTGACCTCGAATTGGGGTAGAATTTCGAAACTAATTACATACCCGGGCTCGGGGGTGAATGGGTAAAAGAATTTGGTCTGAACCCAGAGTTTGGACTAGGCGGGCCCGGGGTCGATTTTTGACTTTTTTTTAGAAAACTTCGGAAAATAATAATTTTTAGTAAAGTTAGTTCATTTATCACAATTTAATGATATTAAACTAATTACAATTAGATTCGAGCGGGTTAGAGGCAAATCCGAAGGGAAAATCGGTAATTAAGCAGTGACTGGCCTGCGAATTTGAGGTAAATTCTTGGTTTAACCTTGACTTGAGGGAATAGGAATCCATTTTAAATGCTATGTGAATTTGCATATGTGTGGTGTATAGGTGAGGTGACGAGTATCTATGCACCACTAAATTATCTGTTGAACATGGTCCCTTCCTTATTTTCAATTTATTTGATTCCTGGCGTAAATTGTTTTATGATCATTGATACGTCCATGTCTAATTATTTTCGTCGACTTGTTGTTAAGTATTGTTCCAAGTATTTTAGAAGTGTTGGTTGTTCCTTTGGTTTCATTGCGATACATAAAGATTGGATTGGATGACATTGTTTTACGATGCATATATATTTAGGTTGGTTTCATTGAGAAATGATAATTGAGGAAGTTCATGAGTTGTACAACTTTCTATTTAAAATTATTGAGACAAAAATATTGTGAAAGGTTTTGACCGGAATTGTGAAAATTTGTATAAATAAAGTGATGTGATTGTCTGGTGGGAGCGGGTTGCACGCCACAACAAGGAGTGATAAGGGTGGACAGGTGGGATCGGGTTGCACGCCGCAACAGGAGAAATAAGGGTGATATATTTATATAGGGAGGAGCAATAAGAGTGGACAGGTGGGAGCGGGTTGCGCGCCGCAACAAAGAGCGATAAGGGAGAATATTTATGTTTTATTGATTTTCAAAATTAAGGATTTGGAAAACTTCTGATTTTATTAAAAAGGTTTTCATACTCTGATTTTACTGTGATTTAAATTTAAACTTGGATATTTTGAGGAGATTTGATTATAGCTGATATCGGAGAAGTTATCCGAGTTATTTTTATTTACTGTTGCAAGTTACTGGTTGTTTAGTATATTATTACTTCCTTCTTGCTGTATTATATATATTGTCGCAGGTTATATTATCATTGCCCCGCCTTAGCCTCGTCACTACTTCGTCAAGGTTAGGCTCGGCATTGTACTGATAATACACCTACACTCTTTTGTGCAGATCCAGGTACCGGCCAGAGTTAGGAGATTTTAGTAGTTGACATCATCATTCGGAGACACGAAGTAGATCTGGTGGCGTCCGCAGATTCCTGAAGTCTTCTCTTAATTTTATAGACACTGTTTTATTTCATTCAAAACAGAGACATATTTCTTTCAGCCCATTTATTTGTAATACTCTTTAGTAGTTCGTGAATTGTGACACCAGACTCTGGGGTAGTCTTATAGCAATAAAGTTAGTTCGAGGCTCGATTTAATTATTCGCTTACTATTTTATTCGTGAGGTTATTCATTGGAAATTATTAGATTTAGTTTATTTTAAATTGTCTCATTGTGTTTAATTAAATATTCAAAGGAAAATGGCTAATCAAGTTCTAACATTGGCTTGCCTAGCAAGTGTGGTGTTAGGCGCCATCACGATCCCGTGGGTTGGGAATTTGGGTTGTGACAGTTAGTTAGAGTTAGTTAGCGGTTCAACTTCTTCTTCTTCTGTTAGATTAGTAGTGTAGTAGTTAGTTAGAGAGATGTATATATATAGATATCAAGACTTGTAATCAGATCATTCTAGAATGATAATCTGTTTTTCTCTCTTCCACATATTGAGAGCTTTCTTCTAGAAACTTCAATTCTGCCATTAGAGCTCAAGCTCGAGCTTAATTCTAATCTTCATTAAAATCAAATCTAGTCGGATTTTTAAATCGCTTTGGTTTGATTTTTCAATTTAATGCGATTTTTCGATTCGGTTTGAACACCCCATTATCGGAGGGTAAAAATATCCCTAGGCAGATAGTACATTTTAGAGAACGCACGAAGGGTTATGAGCTTATTTTCACAAGCATAGAAGATGCACTAACTTCCTTCAATCAATTTAGGATCGAAAAATGAAAAAGTGGAAATAACTAAGGGATACCAAATCTATTATAATCTAACCATTCTTTTATAGAAAAAGAATCCAAAAGTGGGAAAACCCCAAAAATCAAAAGTATTTAAGTAACTTTGCCACATGGAAAATCTTTTATTTCCTCTCCATATTTCCCTTCAAAATCAGGAAGTATTAATTCCTTTCCCTCGTTAGACATTCCCCACCCCAACAATACAACCTAATTAACCATACATATATAAGAAAAGTGAGAGGGTTTATTGCTCATTTTCTTCCTTAGAAGGGAAAAGAAAAAAAGAAAGGAGAGGGAAATGGGGAGGAAAAAGTAGAGATGAAAAGATTAGTAGCAGGCAGGTCACTAGTTTCATTGGATATCTGGTACCTCCCATTAGTATAACTATCGTGTTACTCTATCTACCAATTAATGATTAGACAAAATAAAAAATAATTATCAACCCAATGTTTTTATCTCGACTGGAATTAGAACCCGATATATAGACACAATAGTAAATATATCAGTTCTAATAGTAAAAGGGAGAATCGACTTAACTTAAAAAAAGCCTAAACGGAACTAAGGATGGCTTACTAGTCATCAAACCACTTCAATATATACCCGAATAGAAAGTCACTTTAGTCGGAGAGCGTTTTATTCCTCTAATGTAAGACTTCTCAGCACGAATTTAAAAGGCCTCAATACAGATACTAAACAAGATTTGTGAAACCAAAAAAAGAACAACTTCTATTTACACGTATTTTCATTATAACTCGATCGACTTGTGAGGATTGATGTTGCTCACATGTTAGACAGGCTTAGAGAGATGATGGTCATATGATAAGGCTCTGAGTGACCAGTCAATGGTCAATTGGTTAACGTTTTACCATTACGAAAAAATATATTTGATTAACTGCTGCACAACAGAATGTCTAACCAAAATACCAATGTTGATTTTCAGCTTGTGGTCTTGAAGAAATACACGTTGCTCACGATGTCCTTTTAAGTTGAAGTCAATACATTTAATATTGCATAATAAAATTTGCTAAATTTATTAGCTAAAATTAAATCAAAATTAAAAAGATCAGAGAGGAAAAGAAAAAGCTCAAACCTTATCGTAAACAATGCAAATAATCAACGCTTTATTATACGTTTACGCATAATAGCCGTGAAGTTCTTTTATAGATGAGCAAAGATGTTTTGAAAATTTAATTCAAACTGGAACCTATTTTGCTTCATAATGATTAATGAGCACGAATGAGTCCATTAGGAGTGGGCATAAAATCTGAAAAATTAAATTCCGAATCGAACCGAATTAATTTGTTATTTTGGTTTCGGTTTTTTCGGTATTTCGATTTATTTCAGTATATAAATTTCGGTATTTCGGTTCGGTATACGGTATTGGGTTTTTGATATTTTGGTATTTCGGTATACCGATACCTAACTATCGAATTTTTTTTTTTTTTGGATGACCGGTGTGGGGCCGATCCTTTGGACCAATCGCAGCCTTCGAAACTCGGTGGATAATGGGTCCGTCCCTCTACCCTTCTCCACTTAAATACCAGGTTTTGCTTTGCATGGTGTGGGGGCTTGAACCTGTGACCTAAGACACAAATCAACCACCCTTTCTCACTTGAGCTAGGCCCTGGGGGCAAATACCGAAATAGTTTAGTCTAAGCCCAACTTTTTTTTTATTTTTTAGCCCAATAACTTTAAGCCCACATCTCAAAAGTTCAAAACCTCTAATTCCGTAATTCCTTACCCTAAGGCTTTAGCAAGGTTCCACCAAGCAGATTAAGAACTTCTAGAAATTTTGGAGCATAGATAAAAAGTGTATACTGTATAGGCAGTCAACTATCTTTGACATTGAGCTTGAATGGACCGTTCAACTATCCTTCTTTTTGCTTTAGGATAAAGTATGGCTTTATAGTAGAGGCATAAAATGAATTGTTGCTTTTTACGTGTAAGTTGTAATACTTAGGTGCAATTCTCTTGTATTAGCCAATGGTATTATAAGATGCTTCCTTGCATTGCCTCCGTGTTTAGTCAAATGCTAGTAAATAATACTAGTTGTATTGGTTTCAAAAGTTGAAACGTATCTTTTCAAACAGATTTGAATAGGCACAAGCCTTATAACATAGATTTGGTTTAAACCGAAACTGTACCGAACCAAAATAAGTAATACCGAACCGTACCAAAATATTTTGGTACGGTATTTGCTATACACAATTGATAAACCGAATACTGAAATACCGAAATTTTTAAATACCGAACCAAAGTACCGAATACCCACCCCAGAGTCCATGACTTACTCAAATTTTAAAAATTAAGACTAGTGTTTATTTTTAAGATTCGTTCACAATTGTAGTCACTACAGTAATACAATCTTAGAAGTAGTATTATGAAATTCATATTAAAAAATAATTTTAAAAATGATCTTTTAGTTAATTCTACCGATATATGTGTTTTAGTTAAGGAATTTTTATATTCCTATACCATATAATAAACTATATTATCCTCTATGCTTAACTTTTAATATAATTACTTTTTATATACTTAATTACCATTTATGTACATTTTAGGGGATTTAATGGTATTAATTAGTCTCCTAATTTAACTCTACGTATATTCCCACTCCCCCCACGTTTCTCTCTCCAAATCACACTCCTCACCCACGTATCAAACCACACCCCACGATTTCCTCTTCAATCACCCACTATTTCCTCTTCTAAAACCAGCAAAAATCTGTAACTCCTCCATTGACACCTATTTGCAAGTTCTTTCTTCTAAAATCAGTCAAAATTTATACTATTCTTCAAAGTTCATACACCCATTGACGACCAGCTTCAAAGATTAATGAAGAAGAACAGAGCTTCAAAGAACAACCCTAAAAAAGTTAAAGAAGAATTGGGTGTTGTTGCAAACAATTGGGAATTCTCTCTACGTCTCTCTCTATCTCTCAATCCCTAATTCCAGTAATGTAAAGCAAAGGAAAAGAGAGAAGCAATTCCACCATTGACAGCCATTAAAAAGCTTTGAAGCTTTGAATTCGAATTTGGATTTTCAAAATTCATTATTTGTTTGGATTGGATGTTGTTGCAAACAATTGGGAATATGGTTTGGAGTTTATATCTCAATTTTGAGGGTGTTTTGGTGAAGATTAGACTTCATTTTGGCTGAATTTCAGATTGAAAATCGAAGAAGAAGAAGACATGATATTCACTATATTTACGAAATTGCAGAAAAATTGTAAAAATAATGTTAAAAAATTATAGATAAGTTGTAGATATATTGTGTAATATATAATTAGTTGTATGAAATATGTTTTTACTATGTATAAATCAGATACAAAATATACAAAAGACATATTGTATAAATTTTATATAAAATTTGTATTTAAATTGTATGTTATTGTAGTTATATTCAACTTGATAGAAACAATATGTGAAAGTTGTAGATAAGTTGTAGAATATATAATTAGTTGTATGAAATTTATTTTTACTGTGTATAAATCAAATACAAAATATACAAAAGACATATTGTATAAAATTTGTATTTAAGTTGTATGTTATTGTAGTTGTAGTTAACTGGTAGAAATAATGTGTGAAAGTTGTAGATAAGTTGTATAATATATAATTAGTTGTATAAATTTATTTTTACTATGTATAAATCAGATAAAAAATATACAAAAGATATATTGTATATAATTTTTATTTAAGTTATATGTTATTGTAGTTGTATTTAACGGGATAAAAATAATATGTGAAAGTTGTAAAGAAGTTATAGATAAGTTGTATAATATATAATTAGTTGTAAACCCCTTTGCATTTTCTCATCTCTTTGTAAGCGTTTCCAATCTCTCATTACCCAAACACAATGATTAATTATTAAATCTAAAATTGGTCGTGATGGCGCCGGACACCACAGTCAGGCAAGCCAACACTCAATGATTAATTAAATTCCTATTTTAGTATTTTGAAAAACGTTACTTTTTATTTCATTATATAAAGATCAAATAAAGTTACCGAGTAAACAACGATGTTTTAAATAATTCAATAGACAAATATATCCCAAAGTCATCCCAGAACCCAGTGTCACAAGTGCATGAGCAGTTTCTAAGAAAGACCAATTGAAATATAATAACCGTCCAGAATACAAATGGGACAGTAAAGAAAGTACAATACATATGAGGAAGACTTTGTTGGTTGTGGGTCGTCTCGAGGGGAGAAGCTCTCCTAAGTCTCCAGGTCAGCCACATCACTGCGTTAAGCGGGGCCACTAGATATACATGTACCTGTGCAATAAAAATGCACAACAAGTGTAGTATGAGTACGAAAATAACGTGTACCCAGTAAGTATCCCGCCTAACCTCAAAGAGGTAGTGACGAGAGGTCGAATTTGACACTTGCTAAAGGTCAATTTTAATAAAATCAAGGGTGACACTAAGCATGGATATCATAGATAATTAATAAATAGTGATAGGAAATAACAACTTCTTCCACATTTACAAACTTTAAATCTTCATCATTTCAGTTGATAACTTATAATTCAAGGCCAGTAAACAGTTCAAAATCTCAGAAAGTACTCAGCAAATATCATGCGCAAGAAATGCCGAGGGTCGAACGGCTCAAACAAACGATAAATGTAAACTGTGCACTGTCGAAGGGTCGAATGGCTCGAACCAGATGGATTACTCCGCTCACGAATCGATCATGAGACGCGGTCATATATAAATAATAGAGTTACCGTGCTCGCGAATCATACATGCGACTCAGGTACTCATAGATACACACAATAAATTCACATTTTATCAGGAAAACAATCACTCAAGGAAGTGATAAAATTCTCTTTTTATGAACGCGAAGATAGTATTTAAATCTTTTCCAGAAATTCATTTACCAAGTTCGATAAGGTTTAATCGTTTCCAAATTCATCAATAAAGTTACAAGTATGGAAAATAAAACATACTTTTGGGTCCTAGACTACCCGGACATAAGTATAATAGTAGCTACGCACGGACTCCCGTCACCTCGTGTGTACGTAGCCCCCACAAAAAGCAGCACGTATTTAATTATTTAACCTGTGGGGACAATTCCATCTTACAAGGCTAGAAAGGAGACTTACATCGCTTCTAAGATTCATAACAGGCTTCCAAGCCCTTCCGGTGACTCAAATTGATGCACCACGCCCAAAAACTATCCGAATAACGGGAAAACCAATGAAAATATACTCTAACACTTATAACAATTCAATTTATATAAATTCCCAACTCCGATCGGAAAGTTGACAAAATTGCCTTTGGGCCCACGTGCCCGGATTCCGAATTTTTTTGAAGATAAAGATTACCCATAACTTTACGAACTCAAATATATAATTGTCTTTCAATTTCATGCCCAGATTCATGGTCAAAATCCAAAAATACACGTTATATGTCTTTCTTCAAAATCCTAAATTTCTACTAATTTCCATGACCAAATCTATATACAAATCTTGTATTTAACTTGAAATGAGTAGAAACAACTTACCTTGACATAGATGACGAAAATCCCCACTTGAAGCTCTCTAAAAATCACCCAACCAAGAGAAAAATGAAGAGAAATGTCCAAATCCCGTCTATTAAAACACTTCACTGCCCAAGGAACGGTCTTCATTGCGTTCGCAGCATCACCATCGCGAACGCAGAGGGAAAAACTCACGCGCCCAATTTGTGAGCTATGCGAACGCGATTACGGACACGCGAACGCGGACCCCTGACTTCCTAACCTTACGCGAACACACTCCTCTACACGCGAACGCGTAGCAAAAAAAAAATCCCTGGAGCCAAATAAGCCTACGCGTCCGCGACTATTTCCACGCGAACGCATAGAGAATTTTCCTCCTTGCCCAGAATAGTCTATGCGTTTGTGACACCCCTCACGCGAACGCATAGAAGAACACCAGCACCAGAAAATTTGATCCTTCCTAAGTCCAAAAATTAGCCGTTGAGCATCCGAAACATACCCGAGACCCCCGGGACCCCGTCCAATCACACGACTCGGTCCCATAACATCCCACGAACCTTCTCGAGGCCTCAAATCACATCAAACAATGCCGAAACAATGAATCGCACTCCAATTCAAACTTTATGAACTTTGAAATTTCAAACTTCTACATTCGATGCCGAAACCTATCAAATCACGTCCGATTGACCCCAAATTTTTCACACGAGTCATATTCAACATTATGGACATGTTCCAACTTTTGGAATCAGAATCCTACCCCGATATCAAATTTTTCACTTCCGGTCAGACTTCTTAAAAACTTCAAATTTCTAACTTTAGCCAAATAACTCCAAAATGACCTACGAACCTCCGAATTCACTTCCGGTCGCGCTCTTAACACCAGAATCACCATACAGAGAGCTATTCCCTAACTTGAAATCCCAAACGGACATCAATAACACTGAAATGCACTTCAACCCAGGCTTATGAAATTTCTTCTAAAATGCTAACTTCTATAATATGCGTCGAAATGCTCCCGGGTCATCCAAAACCCGATCCGAATATACGCCCAAGTCCGAAATTATCATACGAACCTGCTGGAACCTTCAAATCCTAATTCTGAGGTCGTTTACTCATAAATCTAATCTTTTTCAATTCTTCCAACTTAAGGCTTCCGAAATGAGAACTTTATTTCCAATTCGACTCCGAACTTCCTGAAATTCACTTCCGACCACGCCTACAAGTCATAATACATGAAATAAAGCTGCTCATGGCCTTAAACAGCCAAACAACGCGCTAGAGCTCAAAATGACCGATCGGGTCGTTACATTCTCTCCTACTTAAACATACGTTCGTCCTCGAACGCGCTAAGAACTGCTCTGGAGTCATCTGAAATCACCGTTTAACCCTTCGTGCACCTACCTGTTCTTCCATCACTCAGCTGAGCGCATTAGCTCGATCAATTCCGAAGATATCTTCTTTTATCTATACAATAAGCTCAGAACCTAGTTCCAACACCCGAAATCCTTTGCCAGGCCTGTTTCCAATACATGAACACCGAATTAATCACTACACGAGGTACCAAAATATGATTGCATGCCTCCGCTGAATTAGCACCATACACCGCATAACTCATCATTTAACCATAACAACATTCCATAACAACATTCCCTGACCTTAATAGCCAAAATCCCATGAATTTGATGCTCTCAATGCAGCTCATGACTTATATATTGGTCCTGCTATAACGCTTACGATACCACTGCAACGGAGGAGATGTGTAGAAATTTATAACCAACTGCAAAGTCAACAAATCATTGAATTTCTTCTCTTGACTAGAATCATCACCTCATTACAAACCAAATAATGGTATTTGTCCTTTAATATACTTCACATAATCTTATCGCACTGATCCCTGATCCGATAATCTCGTCTCACCCAGTATGAACTGCTCAGACAACAAGTCACCCCAGATATGAGCAACAGTCTCAATGATGCCACAATGCGCCAATAGGCCACAACTCGAACACGATACATAAGGAAATGACTCAAGAAGGGACTACTCGACTCTCGCAACTAATATGAACTTTCCTCATAAAATAGGAAGTAAAACACAAGAAACATAAATATAGGGAACCGTACTCAACATCACACTGTTGCGGCGTGCAACCCGATCCAAATAACATACCCGTGGCGGCGTGCAATCCGATCCACAAATAAAATTCACATAAGGAGATAGGCACCGAGCTAAATTGCTCATTACCACAAAATATCAAATATCGGTCACAAGCACGCTAAGTGCATAATACCATCCTGGGGAGACTGATAGAGCCACACACTACAAGCACAAATGAGGTGCGATATATATATACTCTGAATTTTAAGAGCTATCATGCTCACATAACATCATCACTACGCGGAATCTCAACACATAAGAAATTATCAAGCCGTTTCACAACTCACACGGCACAATCATAATATTACATGAAATGGACGAGGATGGAACAACATCTATCTAATACCTCTCCATGAGAAGCTCTATACCAAAATAAACACACCTGACTCTTATGGATCCCATAATCATATTTAAATCCATCCACAACCCTCGAGTCGATTCCGCTCGCACAGAATTAGGCTAATGGCCTTACCTGGGTCATGGACCCATTTTTTCTCATAAAATGCAAGAAAAACCATCACAACCAGAGCAAAACCCCTACATCCGCAACCAAATGAACCGAGCACCCTCCAGGCATAAAATCTCAAATAAACAATATTATACTTCTTTATACTTGGTCTGAATCTTCAATCAATTAAGTGACTTCATGTCACACTCATACGATCTTCCCGTGGTCACGCTCCCATGACCTTCCACACCAGGTAATAAGTCTGCACATTTGCACCATCGATCACACTAATGTTGTAAAGCTAACCAAGAAACTTGCAACCAGAACGCAAAGCCTCTTACACCACCACCGATCTCAGGACGCTGAAGACGATAGCGGCTTACTCTAAACATCCAAATCCCTTTCCTTGCTCATCCGAGCTCGCAACATCCTTGTAAACACCGAACCACAACCTTGATCCTTACCTCAAATTCCATACTGCTCACTGCACCTAACACGCCAATACGAAATAGCACAAGAATTCCATCATAACTCCTGAACCACTATTAGGGAGAACAATTTATCACATAGAAACCTTTTTACTTAACTCAATTTAAGAGAACCATAATGACACACGAGTGAATTCTCATAATCGCAAAACATGTAAATTCTCAAGTAATAATAGCCTATGCCACCATAATCTTTTCGGGATCCGCCTACACTTTTCCAAATTTCCATTACTCGCGTCATTCTTAAACTCCACCTCTGCAGGACATAATTGATTCACCCAAAAACCCTAAACTGAAACGGATACGACACTTAGCCTCGCGAGCAACTTATCGACAGCAGACTCCCCCCACCTTGCTCAAGCCGTAGGTTAAGAGAACAATAACTCATAATACCCATACGCTAACACCGCCACAATACTGCAGTGAGATTCAATTAAACCTTCCATAAGCTCATATAACACGACCCATCTTATACCTTAATCCAATTCGCACTCACCTTCGAGTGATTTCATTCCACGAGACTACTTTGTCTCCAAGCCCATGAATCGTTCATGCTTTCCTTGCACACATATTCACATCTTCAACCGGTATACCCATTCTGATAACCCTTCTACGAACCCGAAGTCATTTTCTCCTTTTTCCTCCAAATGCTACTTTTCACGCCGAAGATAACATAGAACACTCCACCCATACTCTTTCTCAAAATTTTGCTACGAAAGCTCGATTCTTAACCATACCGTGGGCTTGAAATCCTTAGACATCACATTCTAACCTTTGAATCTACTAGGACCGCTGTTGAGAGTCACCCACTCTGGCTTGGTCCCGAATATAATCAAATCCACAGCTTCACTGGTACCCGAACACCCATATCAAATAAGCACCCGACTGAATCACTTCCCTTGCAAATTACCTTTGTACCAAGCATAAATCCTGAATCTTTCCAAGCCTAAACCTGATTCTATAAGGCCAACCTTTGCACACATTTATCAAATCCTATGCTCAATTACTACTCATATATTCTTCCCTTAGCTGTAGTAACCCACTAATATGCCGATGACCAGAATTTTCACCAGTAGATACCCATGCAACCCAATCGTAGGCGGTGGAACTATCCCACCTAGCCTGAAGCCGCTATTACACAAATGTGGAACTCACCAAGAATCTTCCTTCATTGTTGACATGATCCTGCATAACCAACTCGCCAAATTCCTTGAAATCCTTCCGTTAGCATTTCACAAGCACTCTGAGTCATTAAGCACATTCTCATATCCGACCTCTTGCTGAATAGTCAGTAAAATCCCTCGTGAAAACTCTGCCAACCACGCAACCACTGACCTGCTCACAGAAGATACCCCACCTGCGAAAATTACCAACTAACAGCTTCCAACGACGTTGTACTGCACAATCCCTAGGACATCAATACCTCATCCGACACCCGTTCTCATTTACCAACTTTACCAGTCCGTCCGGTCCTCATGGACATCTACTAAATGCACGACAATATCTTCGAATTCACAACTATACTGCATCCTTCTTCATATTGAACAACTCCTCTCTGTTGTATCCAATCTTCCGCCGAAATAGCCAATATTTCAATTTAAGACTGTTGCTCCAATCACCGTCCACTAAAATTCTCAAATTGCTCCAAACTTCTCCTCAAGATGTGCAGCTATCTTACTACAGAACTCATATGCTACGTTGTCACTGTCCCACTTTTGTCAAACTCACTCCTTTAAACAACTGGTCGACTCCCGCTTCTTACACCTGACCTTCTAGAAATTTAATCATTGCCTGACACTCCCCACATGTCTTTCCTCATCGTATGCTTCCCTATTGTTGCCTCAAATAAATATCAGTCTCTGTAGCACTTAAACCAGCAGACCACCACAACTACAAAACCCTCCGAAGATCATCTTCTTCGAGTCGCCTACATTAGAAATACTTATTCAATCCTGAACCACCGCACACCACGATCTCTGACAGCCGCTTCTTCAATACTATTTCACATTACTCTGACCCAATGCGACCGAAGAAACCATAGCACCGACGAACTTAGCACATCATATTCGATCAAAGACGACGATGCCACATCACAGATGAAGATTCCGCCTCTCTTTAAAATACCCAGTCTCATTACTCTATCAACCCGAACTTGATCATTTATAGTCCAATTATCTTTTCTTCGTCGGAATAAAATACTCAAATCTCGAAATCACGCTCCGAGTAGATCTCCTATCAAGTCATTCATTTCCCCGACATATAGGCTAGAATCCTATCATTATATGAATACTGTGCGATAACCAATCATAAGCATCATAACAACCTAAGTGCATTGGTAAAAAAGAGTTTCACACATAAGCCAGCTTTTGACAACTCAGCCAGTCACGTGGACACAGGAAAATACGACAGCTGGATGTGATCCTTTGAAGAGGTACGGTACAAAGAGGCATGGTTCGTAAACCCTCGAGCTTATCATCCACGGGAAACTCGACTTGATCAAAATAGGATAGAGGTACGGTCAGAATGAATCTAGACAAAGCTACGGGCAGATTCAAAGACCCACAATTGATTACTTGAACGTTATGTAACCGTACCCCAATTATCGTTATCCTTTGTAACGCCTCATTAATGTCATAATTAGTCATTAATGAGCAACCATAGAAAGAGTTGTATGTTATAAGAATCTCCTATATAAGGGAGGGGAATACAGCTTGTAAAGGCATCAGATTCTCGAATATAATTGACTTTGATTTTCTATATTTCTGCAATATTGTCTATTATTCATTTTTTTCCATTTTCGTAATTATCAGTAACCTGTATTCATCTTAAAAATAAGCTTTAGTCAAAGGGTCTAATTCTTTGGTTAAACAAATTGGTTCCGTTACCGGGAGTCTGATAATCTTTGTTTGCTTTTCAAGTGATATCCTCTGAACTATGTCAAACTCCAACGACAACAAACATCAAAGGAGTGGAACCCCAGTTCCATCGCCTTCAGGAACCCCACGTGGTTCAAGGGAACAATCCCCAGAAAGATCCAATAACAACAATGGTGATAATGATCAAACTGTGGAGCAAGATCGTGTAAAGCAGATGATTGCAGAGTATGTGAGCCAAGCTTTGCAAGAATTTGCGAGAGGATTACCGGCAGCGTTACCTACACCACCGACGCCACCCCCCAATAACACCATCACCATGGAAAATCCCCAATCTGGGTTGGCAAACTCAGGAAAAGGAGATACTCCTAATGAATCTCTCGAAACGAGACCATGTATATCTAATAACTCATGATTACAAAATTTACTGCTAACCATGCAGAAACAGATGAAGGAGCAGAACGATTGCATCAAACAAATTCCTGGAGTACCACCTATCATCAAAGGCATTGACGTCGAAAGAGAAGCCAAGTGCGGCACCCTTGCCTATACCCAAGAAGTTTAAAATGCCTGACGTTCCCAAATATGATGGAACAACTGACCCACGTGACCATGTGACTACTTTCACTACCGGGGTAAAAGGCAACGACTTAACAAAACAAGAGATTGAATCAGTCCTTGTCAAAAAATTTGGGGAAACACTTACCAAAGGGGCCCTAACCTGGTATTCTCTTCTCCCTGAAAATTCTATTGACTCTTTTGCTGAGCTTGCAGATTCGTTTATAAAAGCACACTCTGGTGCACAAAAAGTTGAGAAGAGAATGGAAGACATATTCAAAATAAAACAAGGAGAAACGGAACTACTCCGTGAGTTTATAGACAGGTTTCAACGAGAAAGAATGCAGTTACCCAGGGTGCCTGATAATTGGGCAGCCATGGCATTTGCAAGCAACCTAAACGATAAAAGCTCAGAAGACATGAGGCGACTTAAGGAAAGTCTAAGGGAATTCCCCGCTACAACATGGAACAATGTATATAACATGTACAGTACTAAACTCAGAATAGAAGAAGATATCATTGCTCATTCGAGAGATGAAGATCACTCCAGATCCAGACGTCCTGAATCAGATAGAAGATCAGGTAAAAACAGGTACGATCCTTTCTTAGGACCCTCGGGACGCGATACCCGCCCCAGGTTCAAAAACACTAGGTCGGACTATAGACAACAAGGAAGAGATGTAGTCTCATCCTCGTCTAGATCCAGAAAAGATCGAGATGAACGACCTAGAGGTAGTACTCAAATTGGGGATCATACCTTTAATGTAAGTACTACTGAACTTGTCTCAATATTGAGGAACATGGGAGACAAGGTTAAGTGGCCCAAAGAGATGCGGTCAAATCCAAGTAGAAGAAACCCAGATCACTGGTGTGAATTCCACAACGATCATGGGCACAAAAATACGGATTGCGGGTTTTTAAAAGGTGAAGTAGAAAATTTATTGAAATAGGGATATTTAACAGAATTGTTTAGTGATAAAGGTAAACATGCATATATGAGGAACAAACAGGAGCCCCCAAAGCCTCCTTCTCCAAAATGAACCGTCAATGTGATAAAATGTATATACGCACGAGGGTAGGCCCCGCTCGAAGAGGTAAGTTAATTGATTATTTAAAGGCTAACGCAGACTGCTTTGCGTGGTCCCACTCAGATATGATAGGAATCCCACCAGAAGTGATGACTCATAAACTATATGAAGATCTATCATTCGTACCTATTAAGCAGAAGAAAAGAAAGCAAGGACCATTCAAGAACCAAGTGACCGACGAAGAAGTACAGAAACTCTTGAAGATTGGTTCGATACGAGAGGTAACATACCCAAACTGGATAGCAAACACTGTGGTAGTACCTAAAAAGAATGTCAAGTGGAGAGTATGCGTAGATTATACTGACTTAAATAAAACATGCCCCAAAGATTCATTCTCATTGCCACATATAGATCAAATGATTTATGCCACAGCAGGTCATGAATTATTGAGCTTCTTAGATGCATATTATGGTTATAATCAGATTAAAATGAATCCCTCAGATGAGGAAAAAACTTCCTTCATTACAAACAGGGGGACTTACTGTTACAAAGTTATGCCTTTTGGCTTAAAAAACGATGGAGCCACCTATCAAAGGTTAGTGACTAAAATATTCCAAGAACATCTTGGAAAGACGATGGAAGTCTATATTCATGATATGTTGGTAAAATCAACACAAGCCCAAGACCATTTTCGGCATCTCTCTACTGCTTTTGATATTTTACGCAGGTATAATATGAAGTTAAATCCAGAGAAATGCTCTTTTGGAGTGCAATCAGGTAAATTTTTGGGTTTCCTTGTATCAAACAGAGGAATAGAGGTAAATCCCGCTCAAATTAAAGCTATAGAGGAAATACCTGATATTTTAACAAATAAAAAGGAAGTTCAAAGACTGACAGGGAGAATAGCAGCTTTGGGTAGGTTTATTTCTAAATATTCCGAAAAAAGTTTTAAATTCTTCTCAGTTCTCAAAAAGCAGAATCAGTTCGAATGGACTGAAGAATGTCAGCAACCCCTCAAGAATCTGAAGATTTATCTATCAAAACCACCACTGCTTTCAAAGCCGAAAGAAGGGGAGAGATTGTATATCTACCTGGTTGTCTCAGAAATTGTTGTAAGTGCAGTATTGGTAAGAGAAGAAAAAGGTAAACAATCACCTATCTATTATGTAAGTAAAACTTTGCTAGATGCTGAGACTAGATATCCACATCTGGAAAAGTTAGCCTTAGCTTTAATAATGGCATCTAGAAAATTACGACCATATTTTCAATGCCACCCAATCACCGTTGTGACTTCATATCCTTTAAGAAATATTCTGCATAAACAGGAATTGTCAGGAAGATTAGCCAAGTGGGCCATAGAATTAAGTGAGCATGAAATAATCTATCAGCCTAGGACTGCAATTAAGTCTCAAATACTAGCTGATTTTGTTGCTGACTTTAGTAATAGCATTGTACCTGAAGTAGAAAAAGAGTTACAACTCTTTAACGGTGCTAATCCAGACCTATGGACCTTGTTCACCGATGGTTCTTCAAATATAAAAGGTGTCAGCTTAGGCATAGTCTTAATATCACCTATGGGTGAAAAGATACGGCAAGCTATCAAGTGTTATCCTATAACTAACAATGAAGCAGAGTATGAAGTTGTTATTGCAGAACTTGAACTTGCATGGGAGCTTTCAATCGAGCAAATTGTGATCAACAACGACTCCCAACATGTAGTAAATCAAATACAGGGGACTTACATCGCTCGAGAGACTAGAATGCAACAGTATCTCGAAAAAGCACGAGAGCTCGTGAGACAATTCAAAACATGGAAGGTACTGCAAATACCTAGAGAGGAAAATGCAGAAGCAGATGCACTAGCTAACCTCGCAGCAGTAATGGAAGTAACGAACAAAGACAATACAATTGTCGTTCAACTATTTCATTCAATAATAGACCAGGACAGGAATGAGGTAACTTTCAACAACCTAACCTGGGACTGGAGAAACGAAATTCTTAATTTTTTGCAGAATGGAACCGTACCTGAAAACAGGAAAGCAGCTCAAGCACTTCACTGCAAAGCTGCACGGTACTTCCTTATTCACAACTCGCTTTATCGCAAGATGTTCGGAGGACCCCTAGTTAAATGCCTCAGACCTAACCAAACGGAATTTGTGATGAAAGAAGTCCACGAAGGACACTGTGGAAATCACTCAGGGGCGAGATCCTTAGTGAAAACACTAATCAGAGCTGGATACTATTGGTCTAAGATGGAAGAAGAAGCCGAGAACTTCGTATCCAAAATGTGACAGATGCTAAAGGTTTTCCAATAACATGCATCGACAAGCGGAATTATTGCATCCATTAATATTCCCATGGCCTTTCATGAAATAGGAGGCTGAAGCGTTCAAACAAGTACGAGAAAAGGAAGTTAAAAGCTTCTTATGGTGAAACATAATATGCCGCTTTGAAATACCAAAGGAAATCATGTGTGATAATGGCCCACAATTCATAGGCTTGCAAATTACAGAATTTTTTGAAAGTTGGCAAATCAAACGGATCACTTCAACGTCGTACCACGCTGTGGCTAATGTTCAAGCTTAGTCAACGAATAAGGTCATCATCAATAATTTAAAGAAGTGACTGGCTAAAGGCAAAGGAAACTATCATGATGAGTTACTAGCGGTACTATGGGCATACAGAACAACTTCAAAAATAGCCACGGCAGAAACCCCGTTCGAATTGTTTATGGCTCAGAAGCCTTAATACCTGTGGAGATTGGCAAACCAAGCATAAGGTTCTCAACAGCCACAGAGGGAGAAAAGGACGACGAATTGGGGACCAACCTGGACCTGATCGAAACACGGAGAAAAGCACCATTGATACGGATGGCAGCTCAAAAACAAATCATAGAGCGTTATTACAACAGTAAAGCTCATCTCAGGTACTTCAAAATTGGGGACTTCGTCCTCAAAAAAATCTTTCAATCAACGAAATATTCAGGTGCAGGAAAGCTAAATCCAAACTGGGAAGGACCTTACAAAATTCGAGGCATAGCTGGGAAAGGAGCCTATGAGTTGGAAGCTATGGACGGCAGAGTTCTACCTACAAGCTGGAACACCATCCACCTAAAAAAGTATTACTTCTAAAAGAAAAGAATACCCCGTCAGGTATAACATGTTCGATTTTATTTTGAAGATTTAAAAATCTTACTAACTTTTTTAGATGATAGGCATAAAGCTAACCCATCACCAGATGATGATATTAGACCTGCAAAGACGCGAGGAAATAACACAATTTCCGGTCTAGGGTTACACTTTCTGATGGACGTTTTAAAAGGGTTAAGCAGTCATCATCTAAAAAACTATATACCTTCGAGTCCGGAATGTTTTTCCTTTTCAGGAAAAGGACCACAAGGAAGGAATAATCAAGCGCTCGAGATTTCATTCTTCAAATATCAAACACTTGGGGGACTATACAGTAAGGATGGCTAAGATGAAGCAAAGAAGAATACAGAAAGTCAAAAGCTCGAGCCTGAAGACCCATCTACCCAACGAGACAAGTGACACGAGTAGAATCGAAAGAAATCAAAAGAGCCATCCAAATATAAAGCCTAATGCAAAAAGCAAAAACTTTTGAATATATTCAGGTTGAAAGGCAAAATATTAATCACGAGAAAGAAATGTACATCTGTATATATTCAAAGTTGTTGTAACAAAAATAGTTAGGGGTAAACAATCATCATCAATGTACTCATTCAAAAAACTGTTCTCAAATAAAACAGTTATGGATGAAAGATCTAAATCCTTGTATTTGTTCAAGAAACTGTTATCAAATAAAAACAGTTACGAATAAGAAAACATTTCCCTCGTACTTATTAGAAAACTGTTTCCAAAACAGTTGCGGGTAAAAACCCCAATCTTTATAAAAACTGTTACTAGTAAAAAACAGTTGTTTCCTTGTATTAATATCGAAAAACTGTTACCTATGAAAAACAGTTACGAAATACAAGAGTATATCAAATCTATTAAACAAAAGCATTTGCAAACATGAGTTTTAGACGATAACCAAACACATGTAAAATGTCATGGAAGTTCAAACAAAAAACTTTCCTTGGAAACATTCTTAAACATGTGTAAAATTCCTATCACTCTATTGCATTATCATGAAGTTGAGACGTCTTCTTCATGTCAATTATAAAGGGCCCTCTTCCATAAACTATGCCTATTACAAAAAGGCACACATTTAATATGACACCGTGCCTATTACAAAAAAGGTACGAGTAGTCTAAAGCATTCCACATGCAAAACTCGAAGGTAAAACTAAAACCTCGAAAAATGAAGCATGCAAAAGACTTAAAGAGTGAAACAGAAACTCAACAAAAGTCGAACTAACATTTATATATTAAAACGGCTAAAACTAAGTATTAACTTATACTTAGCCGTATAAAATTTTTATATACATTGCGGTGCCCCTACGTTGTCATTTGGGGACTTTAAGGAAATCCAAATTTACCCCCGATGGGACTGGGGGTAACCACCAATTGATACAAAGAAAAAAAAAGGGACGAACCAACTAAATTTCTTCAAGAGAGGGGTTGACGTCACTTGCAGAAGGAACGAGAGAAATTGGGGATGAAGAGGCATGAGAGGCCGGAATCTCACCATCAGGTGAAGAGAGGTTATGACCTTGTTGAGCCTTCTCCATGGCTTCCTTAGTTTTAGCTATTTCAGAACTAAGGTCAAAACCCTCTTGACTCATTTCCATCAATGTGTCAAGGCGAGAATTCATGTACGCCCGCTCACATCGACAGTAGCCAGATCTTCATAATCTTTCGCCCATACTTGAAGCTCAGCTCTCAATGCGTCCTTCTCCGCTTCCGCAGCTTCATGGGCGGCCCTTAATGGTACAATTGACTCCTCTAAAGTTTGAGCTTTTTCTAAAGCCTTACGAAGGTCTTCTTGAGTATGAGTGAGTGATTGCACCAGCTCGCCTGAGTATTCCTCCTTCTGCCCCAAAAAGTTTTTTAAGTCTCTAATCTCCTCTGAGGCACGGGACAGCTGCTCCGCAAACAAAGACTCCAGAACACTCTTATCTTTATCATCCTGACTGCAAGAAGCCTTCTCTAGTGCCAGTTCTGTTGCCATGAGTCTCATCTGCCGCTTCAAGGTACTCATTTCCTCTTCTAAAGCATCCATGTCAATCCTTTGGCTATCATACTGTGCTTTCCAATTATCAACTTCAGCCTGCAACTCTTTTGTCTCTTGGTACGTGTTTGAAATCCTCTTCATAAGCTTCATGCCTATAAGGTTAATCTATAAGAAATAAACCAGTCAGATATGGTAAATTGCATATACGAAAATGAAAGAGGATAACCTGCATCATACCTTCAAAGAAGTATGCACGACTTCATGGCCCATGTAAGATCACCGTGGCTGGCTAGCTTTTCTTTCTTAGAGGGACCTATCAAAGGCTTGAGCCACACTTCGGTCTCACCCGTTTTCTTGAAAAGATTCCCCTCAGCTGGAACCTCTATTACCACCGGCTGCATCTCTCTGTTGGAAGACCCTACTTCCCTAACGGAAGGAATGGAAGCAGGCAGAGATGGAACATCAACAGGCACGAAAGGTTGAGGAGCTGGAGAAGCCACAGGAAAAGCAGCAGGCACGGAGGGTTGAAGAGTAGAGGAAGTTACAGGCAAAGCAACAGAAATAGCCAAAGGAACAGATGAGACATCCTCTCTCAAAGAAGCAGGAAAGACAGCAGCCAAAGGGACATCGTCAGGAGCAAGATCAACACCCTCATGAATAGGGGAATGTGAAACATCATCAAGGACAGGGGGCTCAATCACAGACACGGAAGGCAGGGTTAAGGCTGCAAGCTCATCATCTAAAACTGCTCGCCTTCTCCGTGGCATGTGCACTAAAGCACCCTCTTCTTCTTCTTCTACGGAACGAGACTCACTAATCTTCCTCTTTGAGGAAGATGAACCAACAATGATTTCTTGGACCTGAGCCAAATACATCTTCGGGATAGATGAAGCAGACACCCCACGAGCAGAGAACCCTATTAAAAAGGAAAAAGTTAAACGACAAAGAAAGAAGAGACTCGAGTAAGGAAACAAGCAAGAACAAGAGCGTCACTTACCGTGGGTCTTTACATGCCAACCATACCTCCCAATGAGGTATTTCAAAGATCTTTCTTCTGAAGGAGCAACAGACAACAATTTTTCTACCCAATCACGAATACCGGAGACATTCTCAACAGCATTCATGATTGCTGAGAGAAGAAGAAACAGATACGGTGTTAGTAAAACATCTCAAATCAAAACGAGAAAAAGTAAATAAATGTGAGCTAAAGCATACTCACGTGCGCGATTCCACTTCTCAGGGAAGGGAAGATTTTCTTCACCCACTAAACCCACAGTGGGTACAGCAACATACCGGAAGTACCAACCCCTATCCTTATCATCTCCAGGGGTTACCAGCACTCTTTTGCTTCTAGCAGTCAGAGTAAAAAACCCTTCACGAAATAATGTAGGAGAGTAGAGATGAATAAGATGGTTGAAAGTAAAAGGAACAGAGGCTAAATAAGCCAAACTCTTAAGACATGCAACAACTCTCCACAAAAGCGGACCAACTTGTCCTAAGTAGATATTAAAAAAATGACAAAACTCAATTATAACTGGGTCAATGGGGGGTCTAAACCCCAGAGTGAAAGGATACGTATAAATAAAAGAATATCCCGTCTTGTAAGACGTTATTCTTTGATTACTATTCCGAATATAGACAGGAAAGTCAGACCTCCAAAAGCACTCCCTACAAACAAGGGAAATCTGACCCTCAGTTATGAGGGTTGAATATCTTTTGACACTTTCAAGAGAAGAAGATTGGTCTACAAGAACTTGACTATCCCTAGCAAAAACAAACTAAGCAGGGATAATTTCATCGACTCCAGGTTCACGAAGGCGTTCGCCTCTACCTCTAGACAGAGACCGAGAAACCCTAAACCTTGGAGAAACTGGAGATCTAGTGGAAGAATAAGGAACCATCTGAGGAGAAGAGGAGCCCTCAAATGAGTGGATCCTATACTTCTAAGTCTACCACCCCTCCGACTCCTAGTCGGAGAAGAAGATGGCGTTAAACTTTCAATATCAATTACTCCTTGAGGTTGGTTTGAAAAAGACATATTTGCAAAGGCAAGAAGAAAGTTCTTTACAAAAGACAAAGTTAGAAAAGTGTTTCGTGGAAGCAAAGAAAAGAAGAAAAGTATTTATACTTGAGGACAACCGTCAAACATAGAAAAAAAAAAGAAAAATAATGATGAAAATTCATATTGAAGATGCCACTTCGGGACTGGCACAGCCGCAAAAAGCCCTAAACGGTGCCGAGTAAATGCAGAACCAATCCGAAAAGGACACATGGTACGAGCATTAAATTGAAGTGACAAACGACGCCTATGGTGTAGAGAAGGATACAATGATTCGAGGAAAAGCGGCGGCAAAATATTCCCGCCATAAATGAATATCCACTTACCAAATATTAATCGTTAAATATATGGTAAGTGGGGGGACTATATGTATTGGTAAAGAGTTTCACACGTAAGCCAGCTTTTGACAACTCAGCCAGTCACATGGACACAGGAAAATGCGACAACTGGATGTGATCCTTTGAAGAGGTATGGTACAAAGAGGCACGGTTCAGTAAAACCTCGAGCTTATCAGCCACGGGAAACTCAACTTGATCAAAACAGGAGAGAGGCACTGATGCGAGACTAAAATGCATAGTTTAATATGTAATATACCTTACATTTGAGGTGCGTTAATGATAAGATAAAAATACACTTTTTATGTGCTTAATGGAGTTTATTTCATGTGTAGGTGAATTGGAGATGGAAATGAAGCTAAAGGGATGCAAATACGTCGAAAAATACGCGAAAGGAGACAACCGGGCGATAGCTGGGCGAAAGTCAGGCTTGACCCTACCTGGCGTTAGCCAGGAGTTAGGGCTGAAATGCCAGCCCTACCCTGGCGTTATCTAGGCGTTAGGGCTAAAACGCAAGCCCTAGCCTGGCGTTAGCCAGGCCTTTTGGTCCAAACGCCCGAGGTTCCCAGTTTCGGCCAAATCCGAGTTTTGACGAGTTTAAGTGTTTCCCGGTCGAAATAGAAGTCCCCTAGACGGTTAGGGTTTTCCCTAAACATATAAATAGACTCCTAAAACACAACAAAAAAAGTTCGGAAGGTATTCAAAGGATTCAACAGAAGAAAATCATTGAAGTGCCAAAACATTGATTTCTACATCTAGTATTCATTACTTTGTATTTCAATTATGCAATTTATTTTANTTTGGTTGATTAATCTCGGTTTGTTCAACTAGGTTCTTATTATAGTTGATTGAAAGGGCCCTTGATTAACTATTCCTATTTATTATGTATTTACTTGAGAAAGAGTGAATACTTAGGTAATTGCTTGAACAACATCACTCCCGGAGTACAGACGAAAGTCATAACCGAGGGTTTAGAGGTTAGATTAGAGATAACGATACCTCGGGTGCAATCTAAAGTGAACTGTATTGCGATCTAGCTAGCGTAACTTGAGAGAGTGCGTTTAGTAAATTATCATAATTACTTGAGAGAGATTTATGATAGTTAGAGCGTTCATGATTGACAGAGATAGCCAATTAAACTATAAGACATATCCAAGGAAGAATGCACCAACGGGGGAAACCATAA
>ML439356.1:2503-52016 GCA_005239525.1 Nicotiana knightiana
GAAAAAATCTTATATTCTAAGAATGTGAATATTTTTGTTGTTTTTAATTTTCTTAAATAGAACCTATTAAGAGTAAGATAAAAATTTAAAGTATTAAGATTAGATATAACATTAATATTTATAGCAAAAAATAGTATAGAATTTGGATATGGTCAAAAAATAGTTGTTCACAGAGGGGGTGATTTGTGTGGTATTCAATTTTCGCGTGCACTAATTATAGAAGGACCAGGTTCTTCTACGTATTCCAACCTCTACTATTGTAGAATAATAAATACAGAAAATAAAGAACACAAAGATTTTTACGTGGAAAATACCTGGCTCAAAAGGTGAAAACCACGACCTACTTCCCAGTAGGATTTTTCCAAAATCTTTTACTAAATCAGTGAGCCAAACAACATTTACAAAAACTCTTTTGTAAACCTAGGATTACCTCTAATCCCTTGTAGCAAACTAGCCTCTAGCTATTTGCGACAAACTCCAAGTTAGCTATAACTTGAAACACGCAGTACCTATTACAGACGCTTCTAGATAATACTGAAAAGGTACAAGTTGAAATCACCTACTACCAATGAACAAGACTAAAAGACAACAGTTGGAACTGGTTCAAGTAGCTTCAGATTCGCACACTCAAATCTCACACGAACTGCTTGCAAAATTGTCTCGCTATTTTGCTCTCAATTCTTGCTTAACTTCTGCTTTTGTGCGTACCTGTACAATAAGAATAATATGCTATATATAGGATTAGTAGAAAAGAGATTAACTAGAGTTCTAATGCTACTCTTCCTTGGTGGAAGAGTTCTAGTTAATCTCAACTCCTCAAGTCCTTCCTTACCTTTGATTCTGTTCTTACTGAATAAGGAGTCCTTCTCTTTATCATTTTGGAATCTTTTCAATCAGGAGATATCTCTTAGTTTACCAGATTTCGTTTATCTCCTGCATGTGCACCTCACGTGCCTTTAACTTTGCGTGTGCATATGTCTGTCAGTGATGGACCGGGTTCATTTCTGAGTTCCTTTGTCAATCTTCAAAACCATTCAATTTGTTGGGCCAACAAATTCCCCCTTTTTGATGATGACAAACTCACTGCGTCCATAATCGTATGCATGTATCCAACTTAATCCAACATTGGCACATTTTGGAGTATTAAGCATTTATCACAAAAGAACCAGGTTCATTAGGTTATAGATATCACATGTTCAGAGTAGCACATAACCATTTTTCCCACTTTTGACATCATCGAAGAGTTGCAAAAATTATGAAAGTCCCAGACATTTAAGAATTACTCATGGCCACTGGGGCTACTTCAAGTGCAATAATGGATTAATCATCAACAAGTAACTAATAATTCAAACTATCAAAGAAATCGAAACAAGAACAAGAGCAAAAACAACAGAATTCATTGATAGAAAGCATTTTTCATCCACAATCCACAAAAAGAAATAAAAATAGTTAAAAACCATGAAAAACAAGAAAAGCCCCTAATCTGGGTCACTGATGTACTAAGGCAGGCTTAGGCTACTAAGGCTGGGAAGGGCTGGAGGCTTGGTTTTTGGCTTGGTGAAGAGATAAAATATCTCGAAGAATTCCTTCATTCTTGTCCTTTTCTTTAGCAAGCTCAAATCTGAGAGCATTCCTCTCAGATTCAACCTCTGCCAGGCGGTTCTTCAACCGTACTATTTCTGCATCCTTCGGCCCACTCTCCTGTACAAGGGCTCTGACTTTCCTGTTCACAGGTGTCCTCCTAGATGAACCAGGTTCATTGGCGATAACATTTACTTCATAGTCACAGGCTAGAAGGGTATTTATTCCAAAGTGATCCTCGCTTGTGGCCATATCTGTTTTCTTCAGAGGTACCTTGTAGTGAACAAGTACAGAAATGAGAATGAAGCCATATGGAATGGCATGGGCTTTGGAGCCATTTATAACTCTATCCAGCAGCTGAATGATGAACCAGGGCCAATTTATCTGCCTTCCACTGTCCAGGCACTCCATCAGAACTAAATCCATGTAATTTGAAATGTGCCTCCTTTCCTGTCATGGCAATACATACTTGTTGATAAACTCAAATATCACTTTTTGTGGGGGATTCATCTCACTCTTATAGATTACCTTAGGTTCAACCTCCTCCTCATTGTCGCAGAATTTCCTTGTGATCACCAGAGCAGTTGGAAGGGCATCTAAACTTGGCCATTTTTGCCACGTATAGTCATCATAGACTTCAGATGGAATGCCAAGGATTTCTCCTAATTTTTTGGCATAAAAAGAAATTTTTACCCCCTTTACTTAGCTAGAGACTCTGCCATCCTTGATCACAGCGTTTTCCATGAATTCCACTATCTCATTTCTGGCCAATCTCCCATCCAACTAAAGGACCATGTCCTTCCAGCCCTGCCTCTCCAGCTTCTCCAACACGAGAATCATGCTCGCTTCTTCCAAGTCTTTCAACAACTACCCCTTCAAAATTGTGCGCTTCCCAAACTTTGTGAATTTATCTTTCTCACCATCAGACTGAGCTACCTCTTCATCACTCCATTCATCTTCTTCAGCAATTGTCCCTTTCTTGGGCTTCAATGTAGACCTGGTTCTCTTGGTCAAGGTCGAGGGTTCATCAGACACAGGTACAGACTTCTTTGAGGAAGTCTTGGCTTTCTTTGGTTTTGGGGTCTGAACCTCGACCTCTGCCACCTGTTCACCTTGATGGACCAGGTCCATCTTATCGATCTCAACAGCCTCTAGAGGCTCAGTAATTTTCGCCTTCCCTTTTTCAACCCTTTTTCTTTTACTATCCTCCAAGGCTCTTTGTAGCTCCTTCTCACTCTGCTTAGCGTGCTTCTTGTGGTTCTTCCTCTTGGAAGAGGAATTTTAGAACTAGCAGAAGGAGTGGCTTTCCTTTTCTTACGTGCTCTTGTTGTTCCAGAAGTTTGAGCCTTGGGAGTTCTTTTCTTCTCTGGCTTGTAACTATCACCCAACTTTTTCAGAAGATCTGCTAGGGTTTCCTCAGTAGATGAACCAGGTTCATTTGTAGGTTTTCCCAGATTTACCAACCCCTCAGCCGCTTCTCCTGATTCACCTCCCCCTGAATTCTTGGCTCTTCTCCTACCATTTCTGGTTTAGTTCTACAAATATTCAATCGAGTAGATTCTTGCCCTGTTCCCTCTCTTCACTCCTACCTCCCTCTCTCTCATTTTCTTTTTCAACTTTATTTTTACCACCTCTTCTTCTTGTTTCCAGCAACTACACATCTATCACAGACCCAATCAAGACAAACCTAGTTTCTAAGTTCTCACCAACCTCAAAATCAGCCTTAGACATAGTTCTTGGTACAGAGGATACATGTTCAGACTCAGAGGATCCTGCTGCTTCCCCCTCAGTCGCTGACTTGAAGGAGTCATTAGAGTTTTCTGATTCTTGAGCCTGACTGGCTTGAAGTTTGGCATTCAATTTTCTTGCTAGAGAACCTGTAGCCACTGTTTTTCTGGCGAGCATCTTAACCCTCTTTTTTCTGGGTTCTGGGTTAGGACTAGGTTGAGGAATGGTGGGACTGGGTTGAGATGTGGTAGGATTTGGTTGCGGAGTGGTGGGGCTGGATTGAGACGGGGTAGGACTTGGTTATGAAGGGGTAGTACTGTATTGAGGTGTGGAGGAAGAGGTCGAAGATGGGGTAGTGGGTGGAGGAGTTCCAGGATAGTTATAGGGATTAGACATTTTTTTATTTTGGTTGAAGATGGAAGGGTAAAATCTAGATCAAAACTGAGAGTAGAGAAAGATGAAATGGTTTCGACGGTTGTAGAGTTGATGAGGGCTTACAGAAGTGATGATGAGGGATTTAAAAGGGATGGTTAATTAATATATAACGGCAGCCTGTTTTGGGCCAAATAGAAGTCTAATCACTTCTGCAATTGATCAGTTAGAAATGACGGATACAGCTTCCCTAGGTTCTATGTGTTTTAATACAATGGGATTCTTAGTGTAGACGGAATTGGTTCACAAAAAGGATAATGGATAGATTTTGAAAAGATTTTGAGTTTGGGTAGAGTTCTGCTCATGATTTACTATTAATATTTCAAAATGTGTATAGTGGAGAACACATACCTTGCCTTTCAGATGAACTAGCACTGATGAACCAGGTTCATCATTTGAGAATCCCCTTGATCAAGCCTCAATTTTCAACAATAGAAAAAATAGTATTAGTAACCAGTGAGTCATATCAAAACATGGCAAGAGAGTATGCTATTTACAGCATGAGACTGAGTAACAGTTAATCTGATTATTTACACAAGTTTCAGATTTTCTAGCAAAAAAAATTTTTCTCATATTTTTAAATTTTTTTTTTCATGCACCTTCTGAACTGGTTCAATTAGGTGAATGAATCATCCCTAACTCTAAAATGTTCCTTTCAAAATTCTCTCTACTTAGTTCTTTTGTAAAGATGTCAGCAATCTGTTTATCAATAGCACAAAATTCAATAGAGATCAATCCCTTCTTATAATTGTCCCTAAAAAATGATGTCTAACATCTATGTGCTTTGTTCTTTTATGATGAACGGGGTTCTTTTTCATACTGATAACGCTAGTGTTATCACAAAATATAGGGATACATCCTACATTGATTCCAAAATCCATCAGTTGTTGTTTAATCCACAATAGTTGAATACAACATGAGGCTACACACACTCAGCCTCAGCAGTAGATAGAGCCACAAAATTCTGCTTTTTAGTAGCCCAGGATATGAGGCATGAACCAAGAAAGTGTGCCATACCTGAGGTGCTTTTTCTATCCACTAGAAAACCTGCATAGTCAACATCAGCATATCCCACAAGGTCAAAGTTACTACCTTTTGGATACCAAAGACATAGATCAGTGGTGCCTTTTAGGTATCTCAAGATTCTCTTTACAACAGTTAAGTGGGATTCCTTTGGATTAGCCTGAAATCTTGCACAAAGTCCTACACTGAAAACAATGTCAGGTCTACTAGTAGTGAGATAATGCAGAGAACCAATCATTCCCCTATACAACTTTTGATCAACAGATGAACCAGGTTCATCTATATTCAATTTTGTGGTTGTTGCAATAGGAGTGTTGATTTCTTTAGTCTCTTCCATTTTAAACCTTTTAAGCAATTCTTTTACATACTTTTGCTGATGGATCATAGTTCCATTTGAATTTTTTTTAATTTGTAAGCCTAAAAAATTAAGCTCACCGACCAATGATAATGTTCTCAATAGGGTGAGAACTTTGATATCTGTAAGGTTTCACAACCAACTGGTTACTCCGTGATGTTCCATCAATACTTTGTTGCTGTGGAACATGTTCAGGGATAGATTCCAACAAAGTTTGGGAATTATTTTGTTTTATTCCTCCTGTCATGTTTCCCGGGATGGATGAACCTGTTCCATCACCTGTTCCTTCCTCCAGTGTTTCTTCAGTCTGGGCTGTGATCTCATGTGAGTTTCTAGCTAGCCCAATTGCTTCATCATCTGGTTCCTGTCTCTCAGAAAGAATGTTAGTTTCATCAAAAACTACATGTACACTTTCTTCAGCACACATAGTTCTTTTGTTATAAACCTTATAAGCTTTACTATGTGAAGAAAATCTTAAAAATACTACCTCATCACTTCTGGGATCAAACTTACCTAGGGAATCTTTACCATTGTTGTGCACAAAGCACTTGCAACCAAATGCTCTAAGGTGGGATATATTTGGCTTTGTCCCTTTAAGTAACTCATAGGGAGTCTTCTCTAAAAGGGGTCTTGTCATGCATCTATTTATGATGTATCATGCAGTATTAACAGCTTCTTCCCAAAAACTATGGGGTAATTTATTAGAAAGAAACACAGTCCTAGCCATATCTTCAAGTGTCCTATTCTTTCTTTCAACTACTCCATTTTCTTGTGGAGTTTTAGGAGCAGAAAAATTATGATTTATGCCATGCACATCACAGAATTCAGCAAACTTAGCATTTTCAAATTCAGTGTCATGATCAGACCTAATTGATGCAAGTTGATTTCCTAATTGTTTCTGAATTTTTCCAACAAAAGAAGTGAACATGTCAAATGCTTCATCTTTAGATGTTAGAAACAGTGTCCAGGTAAATCTAGAGTAATCATCAACAAGCACCATCACATATCTCTTACCACATATGCTTAATATTCTCATTGGACCACAAAGATCCATGGACCAGTTCCATCATTCTGGTGGTACTTACCACTTTCTTGCTTTAAAAAGAGGATCTTACATGCTTCCCCCTTGCACAAGCCTCGCAAAATTTGTCTTCCTTGAACTTAATGTAGGCAGTCCTATCACTAAGTCCTTGGAGACTAATTTGTTGAGTTGACTTAGACTTGCATGTCCAAGCCTCTTATGCCAAAGGAGGGGATCACTATCCATCACACTTAAGCGGGTTAGTTCATTTTCTGAAAGTGTGGACAGATCTATAATGTATATAGTGTTCACTCTTTTTCCCTGCAAAACAATGTTGTCAGTGGTAAGATTTATTACAAAACATTTTGTAGAGGTGGATGCTACCAAGTTACCTCTGTCACATAGTTGTGACACACTGATTAGGCTATATTCAAGCCATCTATCAAGTAGACATTCTCAATGGAACGAGTGTCATCCTTACCTACCTTACCAACCCCAATGATTTCACCTTTCTTTCCATTCCCAAAGGAGACATTTCCTCCTTTGAGGTCCTCAAGTGAAAGGAACTGGTCCTTGTTGCCAGTCATATATTTTGAGTAGCCACTATCCATGTACCATATTTGGCTACTACCTTTCACTTGAACCTACAAAAAAAATCAAGAGTTAGTCTTAGGAACCCAAACTAGTTTGGGTCCCTTTCTATAAGCAAAAGGATGAATTAAATTATTTTTAACCCAATTTGGTAACCAATTCTTCCCTTGAAAAAAACTTTTGTTCTTTTGACTGGCTTGTTCTTTTGCATTACATTCACTTTTATAGTGACCAGTCTTAGAACAATGGGTACAGATTTTGTTCTCAGGAAGGGTGAGGTACTTGCTTTTAGGATCCCATTTAGGCAGTTGATTCCCAAAGCCAAGTCCTCTCTTATTGCTACTATGATGTTCTTGTAGCCATGTTAAAGCATCGGAGGATCAGTTCCATTTACAGGTTCTGTCTAGTTCATGCTTGACTTTACCAAGTTCCTCCTTCAACACTCTTATCTGATCACCTTCCTATACAACTCATCTTTTAGTTTACCTATATTTTCTTCTAAGGTGAGTTGAGAGGTGTCAGCTGTCTTTTTACTAGTTACTAGTTTCAGTTTTAGATTTTCAGAGTTTAACCCTAGGACATTTGTTTCAAGTGTATGAACCTTGTTCTTCAAAGTAGTATTTTCACTCACAGTTTCACTGACTCTGATTTCCAGGTTTTTACACTTTGCTTTTAAAATCACACATTCATTAGATAGTTGTTCCTTTTCCTTATTAATTACCTCAGATTCATCAATAAAATCTAGCAATAATTCAGAGAGCTTTTCTTTGGACAAGAATTTAATCTTTTCTTTAAGATGAAATATATTTACCTCAGATTCCTCATGAGATTCCTCATCTGATTCACCAATTGCCACAAGTGCTTGTTCATCTCCATACTCATCATCTAACTCCTCATTTGAACTTTCTACCCAAGCAGCAACCATAGCCTTTGTTGATCCTTTGTTCTTCTTGGGATGAACCTGTTCCTTCTTCCGGTTCCTTCGTTCAGATATTTCCTTCTTCCATTAAACTTCCCATTGAGGGAAGTTCTTGATGTGATGGTCAGTCTTCCCACATTTGTAGCAGCCCTCATCGGTCGTCTTTTCAGGTGCCCTTGCCTTGCTGTAATTTCCACCTCTTGAGGATCCATTTCCTCTCATCAGATATTACTTGAAATCCTTGGTGATCATAGCCATTTCATCTTCCTCCAAATCAGCTCCTTCAGTAATTCTGAGTGCCAGACTTCTTTATTTCTTGGGAGCATCCATCTTCATGGTCTGCCTTCTGAGTTCATAGGTAGTGAGATTTCCATTCAGTTCATCCAGTTTGAGAGTTGCAATGTTCTTGGATTCCTGAATTGCAGTAATCTTACTTTCCCAAGAAACTGGCAGAACCCTTGTCAGAATCTTCTCAACTTTATCTTCCTTAAGGAGAGTCCTTCCAAGAGATTTAAGTTCATTGGTCAGTGTAGTGAACCTTGTATATATCTCTTGAATAGTCTCTCCTTCCTTCATAGAGAAATTCTCATATTGAGAATATAGTAGAGTATCTCTAGATCTCTTCACTTGAGCAGTTATTTCATGAGCCACTTGCACAGTGTCCCAAATTTCCTTGGCAGTTGTATAGCTTTGAATTCTGTTGTACTCATCTGGACCAAGTTCACACACAAGCCACTTCTTGGCCTTAGCATTCTTCTCCCACTTTCTCAAATCCTCAGTAGTGCAGTCAGCTCTTGTCTTTGGCACGTCTACTCCTTCAGCATTCTTCTTCATGGTGGCCAAAGGACCATCAGTAACAATATCCCATAGCTCGTAGTCTTCTCCAATTATATGGTCTCTCATCATGTTCTTCCAATAGGAGTAGTACTGGCCATTGAAGAATGGAGGCCTAGCAGTTGATTGTCCTTTCCAGTTCTCAGGTGGTGCGCTCATCTTGATCTTCTCCTAAAGTGTTAGCCTCTTAGAGGATAACCCGCTCTGATACCAATTGATGTTCTATACATCAATACCACATAAGAGGGGGAGTGATTTGTGTGGTGTCAGATTTTCGCGTGCACTAGCTATAGAAGGACCGGGTTCTTCTATGTGTTCCAATCTCTACTGTTTGTGGAATAATAAATACAAAAAATAAAGAACACAGATATTTTTACGTGGAAAACACCTGGCTCAAAAGGTGAAAAAACCACGACCTACTTCCTAGTAGGATTTTCCGAAAACTCTTTACTAAATCAGTGAGCCAAACAACATTTACAAAAACTCTTTTGTAAACCTAGGATTACCTCTAATCCTTTGTAGCAAACTAGCCTCTAGCTATTCGCGACAAACTCCAGTTAGCTATAACTTGAAACACACAATACCTATTATAGATGCTTCTAGATAATGTTGAAAAGGTACAAGTTGAAATCACCTACTACAAATGAACTAGACTAAAAGACAACAGTTGGAACTGGTTCAAGTAGCTTCAGATTCACACACTCAAATCTTACACAAACTGCTTGCAAAATTGTCTCGTTATTTTGCTCCCAATTCTTGCTTAACTTATGCTTTTGTCCATACCAGTACAATAAGAATAATCTGCAATATATAGGATTAGTAGACAAGATATTAACTAGATTTCTAATGCTACTCTTCCTTGGTGGAAGAGTTCTAGTTAATCTCAACTTCTCAAATCCTTCCTTATCTTTGATTCTGTTCTTACTGAATAAGGAGTCCTTCTCCTTATCATTTGGCAATCTTTTCGACAGGAGATATCTCTTATTTTACCAGATTTCATTTATCTCCTGCATGTGCACCTCACGTGCCTTTAACTCTGTTTGTGCATATGTCTATCAGTGATGGACCTGGTTCATTTTTTAGTTCCTTTGTCAATCTTCAAAACCATTCAATTTATTGGGTACTTTTTTATTTAAATTTGACTCTATAGGTAGGTATCAGCGGGGCTCAACAAATTCACCCTTTTTGATGATGACAAACTCTGTGCGTCCTTAAGCTTACGCATGTATCCAACTTAATCCAACATTGACACATTTTAGAGTATGCAAAGCAAAGTTATGTCCATTTAGGGAACAAACTCTTACTAAAAGTGTCACGACCCCAAATCCATACTGGCTGTGATGGCACATATCGTGGTACTAGGCTAGCCACTTTACTGACGTAATACCAGGTACTATCCATTTAAAATGATACCGAAATTTTATCAAAATCTTGCACGTTTTAATATTTCAAAATTTGCGGATAATCAATGAAAATATCAGAACAAAACATTCCCCCAAAGACCCAGAGTCACAGTCATGAGCACTAATTAGAACACAAAATCTGACACAGTATTTCCCTACTACATCAAGTCTAGGAAAAACGTAAACAAGCGACACAAATGAGAGGGAGAAGGGGGGAGCGCGAACGCCGTGCAACTACCTCACAATCTCCGACTACTGCTCCACTGATGAACAACCGAGTCTCACTCGATCCGGGCACCTGGATCTGCACACAAGGTGCAGGGGGTAACGTGAGTACACCAACTCAGTAAGTAACAAATATAAATAAGGACATGAGTGCAGTGACGAGCTTTAAAAAATCATGAAATACTCATATAATAAACATCAGTGGAAAATAATGAATCAAGTTAGGGATCTACGTCCCGAAAGTCTCATGAAAACTCCAGTTTTCCTTTTCCAAATTTCATAAAAAACATTAGTTCAACATTTATCATTAAGAGGCAAAAATGTAAAGAAGAGTGAAAACAGTAGTTTCGTAGCAATAAGCCCCTCGGGCACAGTGTCACTCACAATATGAAGCCTCTCGGGCAAGCCTCTCAGTCACTCGGGACTCATCTCTCGTCAATCAACACTCACACTCAATAGGTGCCTTATAATAACCGTTGCAGCGTGTAGTCCGATCTATATATCTATATATATATATAGCTTCGGCGTGCAACCTGATCCATAAATAGTCGACTGCTCTCACTGGGGGTGTACAGACTCCGGAGGGGCTCCTTCAGCCCAAGTGCTATATCGCTACGGCGTGTAGCCCGATCCAATATATATGTATATAACACTGCAGCGTGCTGCCCAATCTATCACTATCCTAACTAATCCTGCTCTCGGCCTTGCTCAATCATCACCCTCACAAGCCAATAGGGAAACTCACCACAAATCACAGTGACTCAGCCCAAAATATCTTTCATTTATTTGAAAACAGGGAAATAAACAGGAGTGAAAGTAAACAAGTATAAATCATGACTGAGATCATATTCCTTATCAAAACAGTGTGAGAAATAGTGGTAAAACACCCCTAAGGGTCTAAACAGGTCGGCAAAGCCGCACACATGGCATACAACCCAAAATATAGTATAAATCTCTAAAGCACGGAGTATCATGTGATTTCAAATCAAATACGCGGCCTAATAGTCGCTACGGGACGGACCAAGTCACAATCCCTACCGGTGCACGCCCACACGCCCGTCACCTAGCATGTGTGTCACCTCTAGTATCAAAACAATATGAAGTACCGGTGTTTTATACCCTCAGGTCAAGATTTACATTCGTTAATTACCTCAAATCGGAAGAAAGCTACCCCGTGATGCCCTTGCCTCTCGACTCGGCCTCAACGCGCTCCGAATCTATTCAAAACAGACTCATAACATCAAAATATGCTAAAGGGACAATGTCCACTCGAAAATATCCAATTTAAATCAAAAACCCTGAAATTGGCCAAACCCGACCCCCGGGCCCACATCTCGGATTCTGACAAAAATCAACAAACTAGAATCTTATGCTCTCACGAGTTCATACATACCAAATTCATCAAAATTGGACCCCAACTGGCCCCTCAATTCTCCAATTTAATCTCTAAAATTTTTAAGCCCTTAATCTTCCAATTTCACCACTAAAACATGATTAAACAATGGGATAATTACCATAAACACAAGATACAAAGTCCATGTAGCTTACCTCACTGAATACCTTTGATTCCCCCTTGAAATCCCAGCTCAAAGCTCCAAAATCCGTTAAAAATGGTGAAGAAAATGAGAGAGATTCGCGAGGCAACCTTATATAGGTTCTGCCCAGCGATGTCGCACTTGTGACCAAAAACCACGCACATGCGGCGCCGCACCTGCAGAAAATCCCTCGCAGGTGTGGAATGAAACAAAAATTCCGCATATGCGGTCCTAAACACGCACCTGCGAGCCCGCAGGTGCGACCTAACTTCCGCACCTGCGCTCCCAAGCCAGGTTCCAAAACTCCGCATCTGTGCAAGGTGTTCCGCACATGCGCTCTCGCACCTGGGCTCCCCGTCCGCAGGTGCGGCCACACCAGAAGGCCTGCACCAGCAGCCCTTGCTGCAATTTTCCCAACATCCAACCTTCCGAAATAATCTGAAATCAATCCGAGCCCCTCGGTGCCTCAACCACAAGTACCAACAAGTCATATATCAATATACCAACCTAGCCGAAACTACCCAAGCCACGTCCGAATGACCTGAAAATTTGCATACACATCTTGAATGACTCTACGGACCTGTTCCAACTTCCGAAACTCCATTCCGACCTCGATAGTTAATTTTCCACTGCCTACCGGAAATCGCCAAAAATCCAATTTCGCCAATTCAAGCCTAATTCCACTCCGGACCTCCGAATGACATTTTGAACACACTCCTAAGTCCCAAATCACCTGATGAAGCTATCCGAGCCACAAACACCAAATTACGAGATCATTTACCTATAAGTCAACTTCCAATTGACTTTTCCAACTAAATCACCAATCAAAGAGACTAAGTGTCTCATTTCTCACCACAACCAATCCGAACCCGAACCAATCAAACCAACGCAATACAAAAGAGCGGAACCAAACAAGAATGAAGCAGAAATGGGAAAAATAGGGCTAAACTCTCCGAATGACCGGTCGGGTCGTTACATTCTCCCCCTCTTAAACAAACGTTCGTCCTCGAACGGATCTAGAAACATACCTGGAGTCTCAAATAGGTGGGGGTATCTGCTCCTCATCTCCCGCTCGGTCTCCCAGGTGGCCTCCTCCACCGGCTGCCCTCTCCACTGCACTTTTACTGAAGCTATATCCTTAGACCTCAACCTTCTGACCTGACAACCCAAAATAGCTATTGGCTATACCTCATACGACAGATCACTCTCAAGCTGAACCGAACTAAAATCCAAAACATGCGACAGGTCACCAACATACTTCCGGAGCATGAAAACATGGAACACCGGATGAACACTCAACAATATGGGTGGCAAAGAAAGTCTATAAGCCACATCTTCAACCTTTTGAAGCACCTCAAAAGGCCCAATGAACCGGGGACTCAACTTGCCCCTCTTTCCAAACCGCATAACACCCTTCATGGGTGACACCTTCAGCAGGACCTTCTCCCAAGCCATGAAAGATACCTTCCGGACCTTCCGGTCCGCATAACTCTTCTGCCTCAACTGCGCCGTGCGAAGCCGCTCCTGAATCAAATTCACCTTATCCAAGGCATCCTGTATCAAATCCATACCCAAGAGTCTGGCCTCACCCGGCTCAAACCAACCAACCGGTGATCTACACCTCCTCTCATACAAAGCCTCATATGGAGCCATCTGAATGCTCGACTGATAACTATTATTATATGCCAACTCCACGAGAGGCAGAAACTCGTCCCATGAACCCCCAAAGTCAATAACACAAGCGCGCAACATGTCTTCCAGAATCTGAATAGTGCGCTTGGACTGCTCGTCCGTTTGAGGGTGAAAAGTCGTGCTCAACTCGACCTGAGTACCCAACTCTCTCTGCACGGACCTCCAGAACTGTGATGTGAACTGAGTACCTCTATCGGAGATGATGGAAACTGGAACACCATGCAGTCAAACAATGTTCCTGATATAAATCTCAGCTAGCCACTCCGAAGAATAAGTGGTACCAACCGGAATAAAGTGAGCAGACTTAGTCAGCTGATCCATAATAACCCATATAGCATCAAACCTCCTCAAAGTCCGTGGGAGTCCAACTACAAAGTCCATGGTGATCCGCTCCCACTTCCACTCAGGAATAACCAAACTCTTATGCAATCCACCTAGTCTTTGGTGCTCGCACCTGCTGGCAGTTGAGACACCGAGCCACAAATCCAACAATATCCTTTTTTATCCGCCTCCACTAGTAATACTGCCTCAGATCCTGATACATCTTCACGACACCCGGATGGATGGAATACCGCGAGTTGTGGGCCTCCTCAAGAATCAACTCTCGAAGTCCATCCACATTAGTCACACATATCCGACACTGCATCCTCACAACACCATCATCGCTAATAACTACATCCCTGGCATCACCTCGCCGGACCCTATCCTGAAGAACGAGCAAGTGTGGGTCATCATACTGGCGCTCTCTGATACGGTCATAAAGAGAAGACCTGGAGGCTACACAAGCCAATACCCGGCGGGGCTCCGATAAATCCAATCTCACCAACTGGCTCGCTAAGGCCTGAACATCAAGTGCTAAAGGTCTCTTAGCTACTGGAAAATATGCTAGACTCCCCAAGCTCTCTGCTCTGCGACTCAAGGCATCGGCCACTACATTGGCCTTCCCCCGATGGAATAAAATAGTGATATCATAGTCCTTGAGAAGCTCCAACCATCTCCTCTTATGCAAATTCAGATCCTTCTGTTTAAACAAGTTTTGTGGGCTACGGTGATTAGTAAAAACCTCACAATGAACCCCATATAAGTAATGGCGCCAAATCTTCAAGGCGTGAACAATGGCTGCTAGCTCGAGATCATGCACCAGGTAATTCTTCTCATGAGTCTTCATCTGGCGCGAGGCATAGGCAATCACCCTACCCTCCTGCATCAAAACACAACCAATGCCTATCCTCGAGGCATCACAA
The DNA here is from genome assembly GCA_005239525.1 of Nicotiana knightiana. Taxonomy (NCBI): domain Eukaryota; kingdom Viridiplantae; phylum Streptophyta; class Magnoliopsida; order Solanales; family Solanaceae; genus Nicotiana; species Nicotiana knightiana. The sequence goes on from ML439356.1 coordinate 17,087, forward strand.
TACACGGTATAAGAACCTGAAGCTGATGGCAATACTAATACTGGAGTTGAGGTCAAAGCTATCTTGAGCTTCTGGAAGCTCTCCTCACATGTCTGACCACCTGAACGAAGCACCCTTCTGAGTCAATTTGGTCAAGGGTGAAGCAATAGAAGAAAACCCCTCCACCAAGCGACGGTAATACCCCTCCAAACCAAGGAAGCTCCTAATCTCTGTAGTTGAGGACGGCCTGGGCCAACTCTGCACCGCCTCTATCTTCTTCGGATCAACCTGAATACCCTCGCTGGACACCACGTGTCCCAAGAAAGCTACTGAGCCGAGCCAAAACTCACACTTGGAGAACTTTGCATAAAGATTCTCTTCACTCAATCTCTGCAATACAACCCTCAAATTCTGGGCATGCTCCTCCTGGCTACGAGAATACACAAGGATGTCATCAATGAACACGATAACAAAGGAATCCAAATATGGCTGGAATACGTTGTTCATCGGATGCATGAACGTTGTTGGGGAATTGGTTAGCCCAAAAAACATCACCAAAAACTCATAGTGGCCATAACGGGTCCTGAAAGTCGTCTTAGAAACATCTGAATCCCGAATCTTCAGCTGATGATACCCGGATCTCAAGTCAATCTTAGAGAAGCTCCCTGAAGCTGGTCAAATGAATCATCAATGCGAGGCAGAGGATACTTATTCTTGAATGTAACCTTGTTTAGTTGCCTATAGTCAATACACATTCTCATGGAACCGTCCTTCTTCTTCACGAACAACACCGGTGCACCCCAAGGTGACACACTAGGCCGGATGAACCCCTTTTCTAGGAGTTCCTGAAGCTTCTCTTTCAATTCTTTCAATTCCGCTGGTGCCATACGATACGGTCGAATAGAAATAGACTGAGTGCCCGACACCAGCTCAATGCCAAAATAAATATCCCTATCGGGCGGCATGCCCGGCAGAGCAGTAGGAAACATGTCTGGTACTCACATACTACAGGAACAGAATCAACAATGGGAGTCTCAGCACTGACATCCCTCACAAAAGCCAAATAAGACACACATCCTTTCTCTACCATAACTAAGCCTTCAGGTATGAAATCACCCTACTAGGCACATAATCAATAGAACCTCTCCACTCGACTCTTGGACATCCTGGTATCGCTAAGGTCACAGCCTTAGCGTGACAATCTAGAACAACATGACATAGAGATAGCCAATCCATGCCCAATATCACATAAAAATCAACCATGCTAAGAAATAACAGATCCACTCGGGTCTCCATATCCCCAATAGATATAACACATGACCGATACACTCGGTCCACAACAATAGTATCGCCCACTGGAGTCGACAGATGAACAGATGTGACTAGGGACTCGCGGGGCATATCCAAAAAATGGGCAAAATATGATGAAACATAGGAATACGTGGAACCAGGATCAAATAAGACTGAAGCATCTCGGTAACAGACTGAAACAATGCATGTAATCACTACATCAGAGTACATAGCATCTGGTCTGGCTGGAAGTCATAAAAATGAGCCTGACCTCCATCGGATCGACCTCCCCCTCTCGAGCGGCCTCTAGCTGCCTGACCCCCACCCCTCGCAGCATGGGTGGGTGTGAAGTAACTAGAGCCGATGTCAAAGGCTGACCCCTCTGCTGAGAAGGACCCCCAAGAAAATAAGGACATTGTCGGCTCATATGCCCAAACTCTTTACACTCGTACCAACTCCCCGGTGCTGGAGACGGGGAGTGAAGGGAAACTCTAGCACCAGGATAACCTCTAGAAAAATCAGGCATAGATCAGTCCTAAACCGATGGTGCTCAAGATGAACTCTGGGCTGGAAGAGCACTAAATGATGGGTGTCCCTGGTGAGAACTGTGAGGACCACGACCATCGAATCCCCCACGCTAACCTGAGCGGCCCGACTGAGCCTGCCTGAAAAGACGCCCCTGCCGTGCTGGAACTGACCCCCCGAAGGAACACCACCATAACTACCAGATCCTCGAGACCTCTTGGCCTCCCTCTCGTCTCGCTCCTGGCGGCGCACCGACTCAATCTATTGGGTAATATCAACTACCTGATCAAAAGTAGCACCCGACACCCTCTCTCTGGTCATAAGAATACGAAACTGATACGAGAGGCCATACACAAATCTCCTGATCCTATCTCTCTCTGTAGGGACTAACCAGATAGCATGATGGGCAAGCTCTAAAAACCTCATCTCGTACTATGACACCGTTATATCTCCCTGTCGCAGCTACTCAAACTGCATGCGCAGCTCCTCCATGCGGGACTGTGGAACATACTTCTCTAAGAAGAGAGTAGAAAACTGCTGCCAAGAAAAGGGCGCTGCACCAACGGGCCTACGCCTCTCATAAGCCTCCCACCAGGTGAATGGAGCTCCTGAGAACTGGAAGGTAGTAAACGAGACCCCACTGGTCTCCAATATCCCTGCCGTATGAAGCATCCTCTGGCACTTGTCTAAGAACCTCTGGGCATCCTCGCCCTCAGCACCACTGAAAGTCTGAGGCCGAAGCCTCTCAAATCTCTCCAACCTCCGCTGCTCATCGTCATCTATAGCTGGAATCACAAAATCCTAGGCCGGTGCAATCGGCTGAGCTGGAACTGCCTCTGGAGTATGAAGCCCCTGAAATACCTGCTCAGGTGTACGGGCAGCTGGAGTCTGAGTGCCTCCCTCGGCCTGAGAAGTAGCGGCTGAAGTAGAGATAGTGGCTGCCTGAGCAAGACTGGTGCATGCAGTCAGAATCTGGGCCAAGGTCTCCTGAAGACCTGAAATAACAATAGGCACAACTGGTGCTTGAGCTGGTGCCACTGGAGCATCTGGGGCTGGGACCTGATCAGGAACAATAGGCGGGTCTATAGGTACCGCCCCGGCAACTGCGTGGGCTGCACCTTTACCTCTACCTCTACCTTTACCACGGCCTCGACTGCGGCCTCGACCCCTCACTAGTCCCACTGGTGGCTGATCGCCATGTCGGATAGCGCGTGTCTCACCATCTGTGAGAGAATGAAACAATGGAAGTTTAGTTTCCAGAATCAATAGATTCGCACGAAAAGAATTCAAGAAATGTGAGATTTTTTCCTAAGGGTTATGCAACCTCCCGAAGATAAGTACAGACATCTCCGTACCGACCCGCAAGACTCTACTGAACTTGCTCATAACCGGTGAGTCCTATGTAACCTAGGTTCTGATACCAACTTTTCAAGACCCCAAATCCATACTGGCTGTGATGGCGCCTATCGTGGTACTAGGCTAGCCCATTTACTGTCGTAATAACATGTACTATCCATTTAAAACAATACCAAAATTTTATCAAAATCTTGCACGTTTTAATATTTCAAATTTGCGGATAATCAATGAAAATATCAGAACAAAACATTCCCCCAAAGACCCGGAGTCACAGTCATAAGCACTAACTAGAACACAAAATCTGACACAGTATTTCCCTACTCCATCAAGTCTAGGAAAAACGTAAACATGCGACAAAAATGAGAGGGAGAAGGGTGGGGCTTCGAACGCCATGCAACTACCTCACAATCTCCGACTACTGCTACACTGATGAACAATCGAGTCTCACTCAATTCGGGCATCTGGATCTGCACATAAGGTGCAGGGAGTAACGTGAGTATATCAACTCAGTAAGTAACAAATATAAATAAGGGCATGAGTTCAATGACGAGCTTTAAAAATCATGAAAAACTCATATAATAAACATCAGTGGAAAATAATGAATCAAGTCAGGGATCTACATCCCGAAAGTCTAATGAAAACTCCAGTTTTCCTTTTCCAAATTTCATATAAAACATTGGTTCAACATTTATCATTAAGAGGCAAAAATGTAAAGAAGAGTGAAAACAGTAGTTTCATAGAAATAAGACCCTCGGGCACAGTGTCACTCACAATATGAAGCCTCTCAGCCACTCGGGACTCATCTCTCATCAATCAGCACTCACACTCAATAGGTGCCATATAATAACCGTTGCAGCGTGCAGCCCAATCGATATATATATATATATATATATATATATATATATATACAACTGCGCTCACTGGGNTATAGTCAACTGCGCTCACTGGGGATGTACAGACTCCGGAGGGGCTCCTTCAGCCCAAGCGCTATATAACTGCGGCGTGCAGCCCGATCCAATATATATGTATATAATGTTGCGGCGTGTAGCCCGATCCATCACTATCCTCACCAATTTGACTCTCGGCCTCGCTCAGTCATCACCCCCACAAGCCACTCGGGTAACTCAACACAAATCATAGGGACTCAACCCAAAATATCTTTCATTTATTTGAAAATAGGGAAATAAATAGGATTGAAAGTAAACAAGTATAAATCATGACTGAGATCATATTCCTTATCAAAACAGTGTGAGAAATAGTGGTAAAACACCCCTAAGGGTCTAAACAGGTCGGCACAAAGCCCCAAACATGACATACAGTCCAAAATATAGTATAAATCTCTAAAGCACGGAGTATCATGTGATTTCAAATCAAATACATGGCCTAATAGTCGCTACGGGACGGACCAAGTCACAATCCCTACAGGTGCACGTCCACACACCCGTCACCTAGCATGTGCGTCACCTCTAGTATCAAAACAATACGAATTACTGGGGTTTCATACCCTCAGGTCAAGATTTACGTTCGTTACTTACCTCAAATCGGAAGAAAGCTACCCCGCGATGCCCTTGCCTCTCGACTCAGCCTCAACGCGCTCCGAATATATTCAAAACAGATTCATAACATCAAAATATGCTTAAGGGACAATGCCCACTCGAAATTATCCAATTTACATCAAAAACCCCAAAATTGGCCAAACCCGACCACCCGGGGCCCACGTCTCGGATTCTGACAAAAATTACAAAACTAGAATCCTTATGCTCTCGTAAGTTCATGCATACCAAATTCATCAAAATCGGACCCTGCTAAAAATCCAATTTTGCCAATTCAAGCCTAATTCCACTCCGGACCTCCGAATGACATTCCGAATACACTCCTAAGTCCCAAATCACCTGATGAAGCTATTTGAGCCACAAAAACCACATTCCGAGATCATTTACCTATAAGTCAACTTCCAGATTACTTTTCCAACTAAATCACCAATCAAAGAGACTAAGTGTCTCATTTCTCACAACAACCAATCTGAACCCGAACCAATCAACCCAACGCAATACAAAAGAGATGAACCAAACAAGAATAAAGCAGAAATGGGAAAAACAGGGCTAAACTCTCGGAACAACCGATCGGGTCGTTACAAAAAGGGCATACCAATACAGCGAAATTTGCAATCTCAGTACAACATTCAATTCAAAACCATTATGTCAAATAAAATGCTAAATACAATTTTTAAACAAATATTTCTTTGAACAGATATTGCATTTTAGATTTTAGACTAAACAGTTGAGCCATAATTGGCTTGAATATAAGGGATTGTGTTGGAATTATCTTCTTTTCATTTTTCATGAGTCGGGATCTATCAGAAATAACCTTTTTATCTTCAAGATAGAGTAAGGTTTGCATACACACTATTCTTTTCAGACCCCGCTTATGATATTTTACTATATTTGTTATTGTTGTTATTGTTGGAATAATCTTGAAGATAATAGATATTGTGGCAAATAAGGTTCGTACAACCATCATAAAAGTGTGCTCATCTTGTAATAAATCTTAAATTTTAATCGGAGTCAGCAATTTTCATCATTACGTTTACCACTTTGAATTGTTAAATTTATAGGTATTCAATAATAATCACCTTTCGTATGCGTTAGTGATGTTTTATACTTCAATACCACACAAGAGGGGGTGATTTGTGTACTGTCCAATTTTTCGCGTGCACTGATTATAGAAGGACCTGGTTCTTCTAAGTGTTCATTAACCTACTAGTATTGAAATAGTAAATGCGAAAAGTAAAGCACACAAGTATTTTTACGTGGAAAACGCCCGGCTCAAAAGGTGAAAAAACCACGACCTACTACTCAGTAGGATTTTCCCCAACACTTCACTAAATCATTGAGCCAAAACAGCATTTACAAAACACTTGTAAACCTAAGGATTAACACTAATCCCATTGTGGCAACCAGCCTCTAAATGTTGCGACAACTTCAAGTTAACTCTAACTTGAATACTCAGAGTACCTATTATAATTGCCTCTAGATAAAGCTGAAAGGCATAATTTGAAAACCACCTACTACAATTGAATTATAATAAAAGACAGACACTTGGAACTGGTTCTTCTATCTGGTTCATGTAGCTTCAGGTTCGCACACTTGAATCACATAAGAATTGTTTGCAAAATGCCTCGCTATTTTGCTCCCAACTCACGTTTAACTTATGCTTTGTGCGTGTATGTAGAATGAGAACGTCCTGCAATATATAGAGTTAGGAAATCAAGAAACAACTAGAGTTCTAATGCTACTCTTCCTTGGTAGAAGAGTTCTAGTTGTTCTCAACTTCTAACTCCTCCCTTATCTTGGATAGTGTTCTCTTTGAGTAAGGAGCCCTTCTCCTTATCAATTATGCAACCTTTTCGATCAGGATATATCAGATATATCAAGTTAAGCTTATCTCCTTCACGTGCACCCCTTATAATCGAATTTGCCTGTGTCTGTGCGCACAGGGGATGGACCCGGTTCATGCCTGAGCTTCCTTTGTCAATCTTCAAAAAAAAACTTCACTTGGGCCAACACCCCTTTTGATGATGACAATCTTTGTGCTTTCTATAAGCTTAGGCCCTGTTTTAACTCAGCTCAACATCAACACAATGTTAGAACATTTTACCTTTTTATCACTTATGATCAAGGACTAGGTTCATTAAGTTATAAACATCACTGTTCAAAGTATAAGCACAACATTTTTCATCATTTTGGCATCATCGAAAAGTTGCATAAATATGTAAGATAACCAGATTTTTTAGAAATTACTCATGGCCATTGGGGCTACTTCAAATGAAATCATGGATTAATCATCATATATCAATCTAAGGATATTAGCCATCAAAGAAGTAGAAACAAGCAGTCAGAGTAAAAGACAATGAATTTCATTGATAATTGATAAGATCCTACCACAAAACATAATAAGAAATAAAAATATTGGAACATGAGCAAAAGAAAACAAAAAATCCCGAATTGGGTCACTAGTTAATCTATACTAGGCTAGGAGGCTTAAGGCTGGGAAGGACCAGGTTCTTGGGTTTTGGCTTGGAGTAATTTCATCATATCCTGAAGAATGCCATCATTCTTCTCCTTTTCTTTTGTCAGCTCAGTTCTGAGAGCATCTCTCTCAGTCTCCACTTCTGCCAACCTCTTCTTCAGCCTATCAATCTCAGTATCCTAAGCCCCACTTTCTTGCACCAAGGCTCGCATTTTTCTATTTACTGGTAACTTTTTGGATGAACCAGGTTTTTTAGGAGTGGTTTGGACTTCATATTCACAAGAAGTCAAAGTATTTTCCCCAAAAGGATCCTTGCTTGTACCAACCTCCCAATTTTTGAGGGGTACCCTGAAGTGTGCAAGTACAGCCGTGAGAATAAACTCATAGGGTATGACACGAGTCTTGGTGCCATTTACAACCCTATAAAGAATCTGGATTATAAACCCAGGCCAGTTGATTTTCTTCCCACGGTCCAAACATTCCATAAGGACCAAGTCCATGAATGTGGCAATGTGCCTTCTTACCTGCCTTGGCAGCACTAATTTGTTAAAAAATTCGAACAACACTTTGTGTGGTGGCTTCATCTCACTTTTGTAGACAGCCTTGGGCTCATGTTCCTCTTCATTGTCCCTAAATTTCCTAGAAATGGCCAAGGCAGTAGGAAGATTCACTAGGCTTGGCCATTTGAGCTTCTTGTAGTCATTGTACTTTTCAGCAGGTACACCCAAGATCTCTCCCAGTTCCTTCGTATAAAAAGTGACTTTCACTCCCTTCACCACACTGGGACCCTACTATCTTTTATCTCACAATTGTCAATAAGCTCTACAATTTCATTTCTTGCCAGCTTGCCATCCATTTGAAGGACCATGTCCTTCCAGCCTTGCAACTGTAACTTTTCCAAAAGTAGCACCATTCGTTCCTCCTCCAAGTCCTTGAGGAATCTTCCTTTCAAGATAGCCCTCTTTCCAAATTTTACCACCTTGTCTTTCTCAGCATCAGAATCGTCTTCTTCTTCTTCCTCTCCACTCCATTCTTCTTCCTCCCCAATTTTCACTTTTTCTTGATTTCATAGCAGACCTGGTTCTTTTAGCCAAAGTGGATAGTTCAGCGGACTTTGACTTTGAAATAGACTTCTTTGTGGAAGTCTTGTCTTTATTAGCTTTAGGAGTCAGAAACTCCACTTCTTCTGTCTCATCTTCATCTTGAAAGACCAAGTCTATCTCATCAATTCATCAGCCTCAACAGGCTCACCCACATTCTTCTTTCCCTTAGTAGTAGCTTTTCTTTTACTTTCTTCTAAGAACTTCTCCAGTTCAGCCTCATTTTGCTTCTTCTAACTTTTTGTGGCTCTTCCTCTTGTGGGAAGAATTTCAACAGGGATAGAAGAGGTAGCCTTCCTTTTCTTGTTTGCTCTAGCAGTACCAGTGGTTTTAACTATTGCGCTTCCTATCTTCTTTGGATTGTAACTTGAAGTCACCCTTTTCAGTAGGTCTGCGAGGGTTTCCTATTCAGATGGAATAGGCTCATCTACATTTTTCCCAAGTTGAACCAGCCCCTCAGCAGCTTTGCCAGATCACTTCCCCCTATTTTTCTCACACTCTCCTCTATTACAGCAAATTCCTCACTCCAAACAATCATTGCACCTGATTCTTTAGTTAGACTAACAGGAGTGGTTGAAGAACCAACCACTTTTTTTCCTTTTCCCCTCACATTACGCCGAGCGCCCTCACTCTCTTTTTCTTTTTCTTTTTCATTTTTACCACTAATCCTTCCATACTCAGTAGTTTCAACACCTGCCATGGATCCTACCAGCAGAAACCTATTCTCCAAATTTGTAGCAATCTCATAAATAGTTTCAGGGGTAACTTTAGGGACAGATGATACCTGTTCAGTCTCAAAACAAACTGCTCTTCCCCCTCAGTAGCAGAGTTAAATAAATCTTCAGATTTTTGAGGCTCCTGGACTTGGCTAGCCTTCAATTGTTTATCTAGTTTTTTAGATAATGCCCTCCCAGCCACAGTCTTGCGAGCAAGAGTCCTAAATGTTCCTTTCTTAGACATAGGTGTGGTTAAAAGTGTGATAGAAGTTGTGGGTGTAGTTTCCTTTGGTGGGGATGAAGGATTTTCAGAGATGTTTGCCATTTGTGAGTTTGGGGGTTTTAGAAAATGAGTTTGTGTGAGAGTAGAAGAGGAGAGAAGCTTGAGATAATTTGGACGGCTTGAAAGTTTAGAAGTGAAGAAACAAATAACTCCTAATCAATATAAAGTGGAGGAGTTTACTTGAGTAACAACAGCTTTACAGAAGTCTAATCAAACTGCAAGTTAGTTTGAAAAGACGTTCAAGACTATCCCTAGAATCTAGGCACTTAATGCAGTTAGGATTTCTTTGGAACAGAACTGGTTCATTTTGTAACAGATAAGTCCAAAAAGGATTTGTGATTAGATGGGACTCTACTTTTAATCATGATCCAATTGTAGTTATTTCAAATTATGCAGAGTGTAGAATACATATTGAGTAATCTTGATGAACCAGGTTTTTCACTGAGAAATTTCTTGTGTAAGTCTAAATTTTCCAAGAAAATAGAGATAATATCATTAGAGATTAATGAGTCATTTTAGCACATGGCACAAGACTATACTATTGAAAGTATGAGACTGAGCAAGATTTAATCTAACTATATACAAAATTTACAGATTTTCTAACCAAATTTTGTTTTTCGTTTCTTTTTCAATTTTTTTTTTTCGATTGTGAAATTTTGAACTGGTCCTTTTAGGTGATCTTAATAATCCCTTGTAACATGTTCCTTTCAAAGTGATCTCTACTTAGAGCTTTTGTAAAGATGTCAGCTATTTGCTTGTCAGTAGCACAAAATTCCATAGTGATCAAACCTTTTTCATAGTTGTCCCTCAAAAAGTGATACCTAACATTTATCTCCTTAGTTCTCTTGTGATGAACCGGGTTCTTGGTCATACTAATTGCACTAGTGTTATCACAGAATATGGGGATACAACCAATATCATTCCAAAGTCCATTAATTATCGTTTTATCCACTACAATTGAGCACAACATGAAGTAGCAGCAACATACTCAGCTTCAGCAGTAGATAAGGCCATAATTTTTTGCTTTCTGGTGGCCCAAGAAACAAGACATTGAGCCAAGAAAATGTGCCATACCTGAGGTGCTCTTTCTATCAACAAGAAAACCTGCATAATCAGTATCAACATATCCCACTAGATTGAAATTACTACCTTTTAGATACCATAGACAAATCTCAGTGGTTCCTTTTAGGTATCTCAAAATCCTCTTGACAGCAGTCAAGTGAGACTCCTTTGGATTCGCTTGAAATCTTGCACAAAGGCCTACACTGAAAACAATATTAGGTCTGCTAGCGGTGAGATACAACAATGATCCAATCATTCCCCTATACAACTTATGTTCAACAGATGAACCAGGTTCATCTATATCCAACTTTGTAGCTGTTGCAATAGGAGTGTCAATTTCTTTGGAATCTTCCATTTTAACCCTTTTAAGAAACTCTTTTACATACTTCTGCTGATGGATCATAGTTCCATTTGAATTTTGTTTAATTTGTAAGCCTAAAAAGAAATTAAACTTACCCATCATGCTAATTTCAAATTCACTCCCCATTAGTTTAGCAAATTATTTACTTAACTTATCAGTGGTTGCTCCAAAGATTATATCATCAACTATCTGAACTAAGAAGAGATCTTTACCTTTTTCTTTCAAGAATAAAGTACTCTTAATTTTACCTCTCTTGTAGTCATGCTCAAGCAAGAATTTTGATAGTATTCCATACCATACTCTTGGAGCCTGCTTGAGCCCATATAGTGTCTTGTCAAGCTTGTACACATGATCAGGACATTCCTTGCTTTCAAATCCCGGAGGTTGCTTGACAAACACTTCTTATTTTAGATATCTATTGAGGAAGGCACTCTTGACATCCATCTGGTGGAGAGTGAATTCCATGTAAGCAGCAAAGGCCATGAGGAGTCTTATTGCTTCCAACATTGCAACTGGAGCAAAGGTTTCATCATAGTCTATGCCCTCCTCTTGACTATATCCTTGAACCACCAATCTTGCTTTGTTCCTTGTAACTGTTCCATCTCATAAAGTTTGTTTCTAAAGACCAATTTTGTGACAATTACTTATTGGTCCTTGGTCTTGGTACCAGATGCCAAAACTTGACTCCTCTCAAATTGATTGAGTTCATCTTGCATTGCATTTACCCAATCAGCATCTTGCAAAGCCTCAGCAACATTTTTAGGTTCAATAAGAGATAAGAAAGCATCAAAAAGCACAAAGATTCTTTAATGAATATCTGGTTTTGATTCTAGAGGTTGGATCAGTAATTATGTTCTCAATGGGATGAGAACTTTGATACTTGTAAGATTTCACAACCAGCTGGTTTTCCCTTGATGTTCCTTCAATGTTTTATTGTTGAGTAACATGTTCATAGACTGTGTTGGTTCCCCTAGTACACGCAAGTATACATGGTAAAGTAATAAAGTGACTCAAAAGTCGGATGTCTAACTCATAGAGACTTAGATCAATTGTCAACCAAGAAAACTAAAATCAGTTAATTGTCCAAGAAATTTAAGAGTGATATTTTTCTATTAATCTACTATTGCAAAAATTAAACAAGTAACAACTAATTTATAAAGAATGCAAATGTGTGTGATGAGATTTTACTTCAGAAGAGATGAAAATTCCAGGGTTGTGGTTGATTTATCAATCTTATTAAGTCCAATAATGACACTCGTTAATCCAGATTATCTATGGTTGCTAATTAATCGGATCATTTATATGAATAGCATGTTCCCATAATACTACTCGCCAGCCCACAATATATCAATCCTATATGCCTATGGTATTGAGTCTATCATGAACTATATCCGATATTCAATTAAGCAAGACTGTTAGGTATATCCCTATCCTAATCGGAAAATCATTCCCCGAGCTAGGGGTTCAGAAACAAGCTCTCTGTAATTCTACTCTAATCTAAACACGGCTTTCCCAAGCATAACATAGATAGTAGGGTGAATTGGTAGCTACAACAATTCACAAGTTAAAACTAGAATTAAAGAAACAACTACAAGATGATAATCTGAATTAACGAAGATGTAATTAATAAATGTTAATAATCATGTCAATCATAAACCTAGAACTAGAGTGCTTAGCCACTCATGTTCGTAATAATTTTTCAAGTATTTTGCATAAACAAATTATAAAGAAAAGAGAAAGGAATGAAGAACTCTATGATTTTCTCCTCCAAAAGTTTTTTCACGTGACATTCTTGCCAACGGTCGCAAAAACTCCTAAAGATGGTGTTTAATGACTATTTATATGTGTAGGGAAAAGACACAAATGAAATAAACAAGTCCAAAACCAAATAGGAGATAAAATAGGCTTTAAAAATCCGGAACATGCTCACTACAAGCCTCGCCTCGCGACCTTTATAGTACGCTCCACCTCGCTGCAGCCTGTGCCTCGCAAGCTCTGTGGCGCGCTTGGTCTCGCGGTAAGCCTCGCGTCACACGCTCAAACGCATGCAATTTCCCTTGCCTCACGTGCTCTACGCCTGCTACTGCTTTGATTAAATCGTGATGCCTAACATTTCAAACTCTTTCTCATTCTCGTTTCTGTTTCTTTTTCAAATTTCTTTGCATTTTTTCTTTTTGTATCTTCAATCATTGCTCCATAATATCACTATAATGCTTCCAATCAATAAATGATCATGGACCATTCTTGTAGTGTGTAAAATACACATAAAATCTCTATGTTGTTCCCAATTTCGTCTTCAATGTACCTACACATAAATAAGCTCAATTAAGCGCAAATATAGTATAGTCTAGCATTAAAGCACCTAAATGTAAAGTAAGTAATGCACTAAAATATGGAATTATAGCCAAATATTACTACCCCATACTTAAACGTTGCTCGTCCTCGAGCTATCAAACTACACTTTATATAGACATGACTTTTTTAAATAATTCTCCTAACTCATCACACCAAGAATCTTTAAAAAGACTAAGCACAAGAGTGTAACATCTTCTCCTCAAGATTTGACTCATAAGTGCCATGCATTATTCACAACTCACTCACTTACTCTAACATAGAGGTTAATGAAATTGCCTTTCCTTCATGAATCAAGTTCCCTCACACAACAAAAGAGAGTAGTTCCACACACAATAAAATTTATGAACAATTAGAAACTTAAGATAGAAAGAATTCACTCACTCTCAGAAATAACATTCACATGCCACAAAAGATGCACCATAGGATTTCCCGTAGTGTACTACTCTACTAATCGAGCTCATTCAGTCTAGGATCAAGTAAGACTTTAATTTGTTGTAATGTAGGTTGCGGGTAGGGTAGGATACATTTGGATATAAGAGTGACTACACCTCCCTAAGCACTTTAATACATACACTTTAACATTCAAACCCATACTTATGTCAAACCATAACTTCACCTTCACATCAATGTATATTAATTCAATACTTCTTTAAGCACAATTACATCAAGAGTCACCACTATCAAGGAATATTTCTCACAGCAATACAACTATTTTTTTTTCAATTCAAGTGGCTATTATTTTTCAAAATAGTGTACCTTTCTCCTTTCATTAGCTCCACTCAAAAGCCAAACCAACCACCCCACACTTTAACTTTTACAAAGTTCATAACAATTCAAGTGATCATGAGAGGTGAAAAGGTTCAAATAGATGGTTAATTCAAACAAATGGGTAAGTCTTGTAATGTGGTTGTCAAAGAAACAGGATTACAGACTCAAAGGGGTTAACCACGTTACACAATAATTAGGCGGGTAAAAGCATATAACTGGCTCAACAAAGAAACGCCTATATCACTTCCAAGACAGAACAAAACAACTATTTCCTTTTGCAAACACACGAGACAATTTATAGACATCAAATGCAATGCAGAGAATAACATACAAACCTCACACACACATGGCACCTAACTCACTCAGGATTGGTTTCATCAAGACACTCTAGTCAAAGCAGTTAAGCAAAGTTAAGATCATACGATTTAAGGTACTTATACAAGAGTCAAAAACTGAGCCTAAGCGTCACAACCAAAGTACTCACTATTCTCAAGGCATAACAAATTCAAAAGATATTGCTTCAATTCAATTCATCTCACCATGACTCCTACTCTAAAAAAAATAAAACTACCTACACCCAGTTCCAACAAAACCCTTGGAAAAAAGCTGTGGCACAAAGAAAAACCAAGGGGGAATTATTACACTACCTACAAAGAAAATCTTTTTGTCCTTTTTCTTTAGACTTAAATCCCTCAAGAAAACTGTCCAAGAGATCCATCGTCGGGAAAAGTCCAATTTTTCTACTTTTTTTTTTAATTTTTCATAGCTACTAAAATACTACATAATTACAAAAACAAAAATAAGACGTTAGCATTTTTATAACATACTACTACTAATTATTTAGATAATTCTCCCACCCCACATTTAAAAGAGTGCAGTGTCCCCAATGCACAAATAAATCAAAACAATAACGACGGTGGACAAAAATCTCCCTGAAAGGTCAAAGGCCGAAGCAATAGCGGCTCACGAGGTACTCAGACTTCCCCCATGCATGGTCCTCTGTGTGGGCATACTAGACTTAGTTCCAACCATATAGCTCATTTTTTCACTCTTCCAATGGATTTTCTTCCTCTTCTTATAATCTTACAAAATAAAAACAAACATTACAACAATAATAAGAAAAAATTAAAATAAAAGAAAGCAGTAAAGATGGGTTACCACCCAACAAGCGCCTGATTTAACGTCGCGGCATGACACTACTACTTTGCTTAGGCTGGGGGCTTTCTCTTCTTCTTTCTCCCATTAAGTCTAAGCTTTTTACACGCTCTCAGAAGGTCTCCTCTTTCATCTCTGGCTCTTTTCTCAATCATTCTTACACACTCAGCTTTCAACACCACCACCTCCAACTCAGTTTTCCTATTCTAATCAACAAAATTCACATAAGGATTCTGCTCTATCCCCTTCATTTCTACCACAGTAATCATGCACAAGTCCTTATAATGCTTAGGGATCTTAAGTGCCTTGTACACATTAAAAGTGATTTCCTCATCGCTAACTCTCATCTTCAACTTTCCTTCCCTAACATCAATAATCACTCCACCAGTAGCTAAGAATGGTCGCCCCAAAATAAGGGGTACTTCTTTATTTGCCTCGTAATCAAGGACAATAAAATTAGCAGGAAGAATAAACTTTCCCGCTCGAACTAACACATCCTTAATAATTCTTTCTAGCGTAACTAGTGATCTATCAGCCTACTGTAAAGTCATAGTAGTAGGTCTAAGCACTCCCAATCAGTGTTTCTTGAACAATGAGGATGGCATCAAATTTATACTAGCCCCTAAATCACACAAGTCTCTACCAACTTCTTGCTTTCCAAGAGACAAAGGAATTGTGAAACACCCAGGATCCTTCAACTTAGGAGGAAGTTTACTCTGAACTCTAGAACTGCACTATTCAGTAAGTGCAACTATTTCAAACTCTGTATGTCTTCACTTGTTTGCTACAATATCTCTGAGATACCTTGCATACTTAGGCACTTCCGGCAAAATTTTCACCAAAGGCAAATTCACACGCACTTAGCTCAAAATATCTAAGAATTTCTTGTACATGACATCATCTTTTTGCTTTTGTAGTCTTTGTGGAAACGGAGGTGGTGGCTTGTCATAATTACTGGCTCTGATCCTTTGTTCTCTTTCTCATTCTCCTCAACTGGCTTAGGAACTAATTCTCCTTTAGGACTAGCTGTATACTTCTTTTTCTATGGAACTTCTTCTAATACTCTTCCATTTTTCAAGGTAACCGCATTGACTTGAGCCTTAGGATTAGGCTCAGTATCACTCGGGAGAGCTCCAGCAGGTCTAATATTCTGATTGTTAGTCATTTGCTCAAACTGCCTCTCTAGATTTCTTATCTTTGTGCGCTATTGTTAATTCTCAGCCCTGACTTGTTGGTTCTCATCGATAACTTTCTGATTGTCTATCAAGAGCTTTTTCATCATGTCATTCAAACTCTCCTCTGCTTGCTGTGGAGGTTGAGGTGGATGATTGCAATTCGCTTAAGGCTTGATATTCTGATTTCCACCCGAAGAGAAGTTAGGATGATTTCTCCATTTCGAATTGTATGTGTTAACATATTGATCATTTTGATTCATCGGCCCTCTATCGTTTTGCCCCGCGTAGTAGATTGATTCAGGATTCACGAGACATATGTCACTTGTGTGACCTTCACCACATAACTCGTAGAAAGTAGACATTTGTTGCACATGTTGCATCTATTGTGCTTTGTGCATTGTCATTTTATTCATCTGGGTTTCTAATCTCTCTATTTCTGCCCTCATTGATGAGAAATCATCAAGCTTGATCACACCTGCTGCCTTTTATTTAAGTGCTCTTCGTGGTTCCCCATCTCCTTGCCAATTATTATCATTAGCAGTGAAATTGTTTAGCAGGATCTAGATCTCACTATACAGTCTTGCCATGCAACTACCCCCACATGCTGAGTCAAGATTCATCTTTGATGCCTCGTCCAACCCATCAACGAAAGTGTGACCCAACACCTCATTAGTCTAAAAATGGTGTGCGCAGTCTCGGGGTAGCTTCTTGTATCTTTCCCAAGCTTGTCGAAGAGTCACACCATCTCGTTGTTAAAACCTAATAGAATATAAGAGTCTACCAAACTGTATAGAGACCTGGTCCTATATCAGTTCCTGCAGTACTAACTAATAAAACGATAAGTAAATAAGACACAAGATTTTTACGTGGAAAAATCCCAACTCAATGGGATAGAAACCACGACCGACAATGGTAGGGTTTCAACTTCACTAACTTGCAGTGCTCTTGTTACAAGCCACTTTGTAATGACTCTATTACAAAGACTTCAACCTCACTAACTTGTAATACACATATTACAAACCACTTTGCAAATCACTAATTACAAAGACTTCAACCTATGACTAACTCTAGTCACAACAAAAACTCAGTGGGTTTATGTTCTTTTGAGTTTCCGAAGTAGAGATTCTAAGTAAGCACGATATGAATTACAATGAAAAACAAATACAAAGATACAACTCAACTAAGGACGTAAAAAGACTCTTAATGGAACTGGTCAGTAGTAATGTTGCTCTTTATTCTTGACACACTTTGCAACCTCAATATTGGATGATGTCTTGAATGCTTGAGATAATATCACTAAGTGTTCAAGTGAAGTTTTTGTTGCCATACTCCTTGTTATTATACTTGAATGACATCACTAAGATGATGTCCATACTTGGTTGGTGCAAGGCCCTTCCCAATGGGAAGTGACTGATGCACTGTTTCTCCACTGTTTCTGCACTGTAGCGTGCACAGTTGTGGGTAGTCACTTTCCAACTGTAGAGTTGACTTTGTACTTCTGTCAGGGAAACTCTAGAGGATCAGGTCCCTGAATTGGTTCTTGTGTAGTTAAAGTCACACATCTCATATTAGCTAAAGTCCATTGCTGAAGAATTGTACCAAGTATGCATCAGGTCCTTTATCTGGTTCTAGACATGAAGTTTGTTAGATCATCAAAACATAAGACTGTGAAACCTTAAACCCATCAAAACCCAAGAATCTGGCTCCTCAGTGACTTTATCTTCTTTGTGGAAACCTGATTAAGACTTTCCTTGCTAGCTCATCCAAATTGTGGATTGAGTTCGCGGGCTCCTTTTGTAACCATTTCTTAGCTTCCCCCAACAGTGAAAATTGAAATAGTGTCAGTCTTACATAGTCCTTGAAAATGTTAGGATATTGGTAAGTGTCTGTAATTTCCAGGAAGATCTGAATGTGCCTCTGCGGGTCTTCATGAGATAGACCCACATACTTCCCTGTGGAATGAATCAGTTGTACCATGTACTGTTTGAGTTCAAAGTGACACGTGTTGTCAGGCTTCACAATCGCCTGCGTCATGAGAGCCAGATTGGGCCTTGCAGCTTCTATCACCGGACACCCTTCATTACCTGCAATCTCTATTGGTTATGGTTGAACTACGATGTCAAACTCTCTTTCAATTCTAGTTCTAGCTTCAACTTCCCTCCTCACTCTATGAAGTGTTCGTTCAATTTCAGGATCAAGAGGAAGGAGATTGTTTATGCTTCTACTTCTCCGCATTCAAGAGAAGAGCATGCGTTATCATAAATAAAGCAAACGAAAATTAAAACTTGAACAAATAACAAATAACAGCTTAACTCAAATAAACAATCAATAACTAAATCTCCGACAACGGCGCCAAAAACATGTTGGTTCCCCAAGTACACGCAAGTATACGTGGTTGTCAAGTAATAAAGTGCCTCGAAAGTCGGATGTCGAACCCACAGAGACTTAGATCAATTTTCAACTAAGCAAACTAAAACCAGTTAACTGTCCAAGAAATTTAAGAGTGATGTTTTTCTATTAATCTACTATTGTAGAAATTAAACAAGTAAAAACTAATTTATAAAGACTGCAAATATGTGTGATGAGATTTTACTTCAGAAGAGATGAAAATTCCTGGGTTTTGGTTGGTTTATCAATCTTATTAAGTCCAATAATCACACTCGTTAATACAAATTATCTATGGTTGTTAATTAATCAGACTGTTTATATGAATAGCATGTTTCCACAATACTACTCGCATGCCCACAATATATCAATCCTATATTCCTATGGTATTGAATCCATCATGAACGGATATAATACGATACTCAATTAAGCAAGACTATTAGGTATATCCCTTCCTAACCGTGAAATCGTTCCCCGAGCCATGAGTTCAGAAACAAGCTCTCTCTAATTCTACTCTAATCTAAACACGGCTTTCCCAAACATAGCATAGATAGTAGGGTGAATTGGTAGCTACAAAAATTCACAAGTTAAAACTAGAATTTAAGAAACAACCACAAGATGATAATCCGAATTAACGAAGATGTAATTAATAAACGTTAATAATCATGTCAACCACAACCCTAGAACTAGAGTGCTTAGCCACTCATGTTCGCAGTAATAATTTTCCAAATATTTTGCATAAACAAATTACAAAGAAAAGAGAAAGGAATGAAGAACTCTATGATTTTCTCTTGCAATAGTTTTTCCACATGGTGTTCTTGCCTCCGGTCGCCAAAATTCCTAAAAATGGTGTTTAATGACTATTTATATGTGTAAAGAAAAGGAACAAACGAAATAACCAAGTCCAAAACCAAATATGAGACAAAGTAGGCTTTAAAAATCTAGAACACACTCGCTACAAGCCTCGCCCCGTGACCTCTATAGAGCGCTCTACCTCGCTGCAGATTGTGCCTCGCAAACTCTGTGGAGCTCTTGGTCTCGCAGGTAAGCCTCGTGTCGCACGCTCAAATGCACGCAATTTCCCTTGCCTCACGTGCTCTATTGCGAGCAATTTGGTTTGCTATGCCTGCTGCTGCTTTGATTAAATCGTGCTGCCTAACATTTCAAACTCTTTCTCATTCTCGTTTCTGTTTATTTTTCAAATTCCTTTGCATTTTTTCTTTTTGTCTCTTCAATCATTGCTCCATAAATCATTATAATGCTTCCAATCAATAAATTATCATGGACCATTCTTGTAGTGTATAAAATACACATAAAATCTCTACTTTGTTCCCAATTTCGTCTTCAACGTACCTGCGCATAAAATAAACTCAATTAAGCGCAAATACAGTATAGTTTAGCATTAGAACACCTAAATGTAAAGTAAATAATGCACTAAAAATATTGAATTATAGCCAAATATCAACAGGTTCCCTTGAGGTTTGAGAATCATTCCCTCTTTGTTCTATTCCCCTTGTCATGTGTCCTGGGTGGAAAGACCTATTCCATCTCCTGTTCCTTCCTATAGTGCAGTTTCAGTCTGGGCTATGGTTTCATTTGATTTTCACACCAGCTCAGTTGCTTCATCATCATATTCCTGTCTCTTAGAAAGAATGTTAGTTTCATCAAAAATCACATGAACACTTTCTTCTACACACCTAGTTTATTTGTTATAGACCTTATAAGCTTTACTATGTGATGAATATCCCAAGAATACTCCCTCATCACTTCTGGGATCAAACTTATCTAAGGAGTCTTTACCATTATTGTGCACAAAGCACTTGCATCCAAATGCCCTAAGATGGGATATGTTTGGTTTTATCCCTTTAAGTAACTCATAGGGAGTCTTCTCTACAAGAGGTCTAGTCATGCACCTATTTATAATGTAGCATGCAGTGTTTACAACTTCTGCCCAGAAGTTATGAGGCAGTTTACTAGAAAGAAACATAGTCCTAGCCATATCTTCAAGTTTCCTATTCTTTTTCCAACTACTCTATTTTGTTTTGGAGTCATAGGAGCAGAGAAGTTATGATCTATGCCATGCTCATCACAAAATTCAGCAAATTTAGCATTCTCAAATTCAGTGCCATGATCAGACCTAATTGATGCAAGTTGATTACCTGGTTGTTTCTAAGTTTTTCTAAAAAATGAAGTAAACATGTCAAATGCTTCATCGTTATATGTTAAAAACAATGTCCAAGTAAACCTAGAGTAGTTATCAACAAGAACCATCACATATCTCTTACCACATCTGCTTATTGTCCTCATTGGACCACAAAGATCCATATTGACCAGTTCCATCGTCCTGGAGGTGCTTACCATTTTCTTTCATTTAAACGAGGATCTTACCTGCTTCCCCCTTGCACAAGCCTCACAAAATTTATCTTCCTTGAACTTGATGTTAGGCAGCCCTATCACTAGGTCCTTGGAGACTAATTTGTTGAGTTAACTCACACTGACATGTCCAAGTCTCTTGTGCCAAAGGAGGGGATCATTATCCAATACACTTAAGAAAGTAAGTTCATTTTCTAAAAGTGTGGACAGATCTACGACATATATATTGTTCACTTTTTTTCCCTGCAAAACAATCTTGTCAGTAGTAAGATTAATCATAAAGCATTTGGTAGAGGTGAATACTCCCAACAATGGGAGTAGTAGAGCCATCAGCAAGCTTTAGCTTACCCAATGATGTTGATATGCTACTATGTTACCTCTATCACAGAATTGTGATACACTTATTATACTGTACTTTAGTCCATCTATCAAGTAGACATTCTTAATAGATTGAGAATCAGTCTTTCCTACCTTTCCAACCCCAATGATCTCACCTTTCTTTCCATTTCCAAAGGAGACATTATCTCATTTGCGGTCCTCAAGTGAAAGGAACTGGTTCTTGCTTCATGTCATATGCTTTGAGCAGCCACTATCCAAGTACCATATATGGCTGCTCTCCTTCACTTGGACCTCAGTTTCCCATCAGATTCTCCAATGGCCATAAGTGCTTGTTCATCCCCATCATCATCATCTGAGTTTTCATCTAAGCTTTCTCTCTAAGAAGTGACCATAGCTTTGGTTGATCCTTTGTTTTTCTTGGGTTGAACATGTTCCTTCTTCCTGTTCCTTTATTCAACTCTTGCCTTCTTCTATTAAATTTCCCATTGAGGGTGATGTGGTGATCAGTCTTCCCACACTTGTAGCATCCTTCATTGGTTTGATTTTAAGGAACCTTTGGCTTGCTGTAGCTTCCACTTCTTGAAGGACCCTTTCTTCTCCTTAAGTACTTCTTGAAGTCTTTTGTGATTATAGCCATTTCATCATCTTCTAGATCAGAACCTTCAGTAATTCTGAGTGCCAAGCTCCTTTCCTTCATAGGTACATCCGTCTTCATGGTTTGCCTCCTAAGTTCATAGGCAGTAAGATTTCCAATTAACTTATCCAATGGGAGAGTGGCAATGTTCTTTGATTCCTGAATGGCAGTGATCTTGCTCTCCCAGGTAACAGGCAGAACCCTTGTAAAAATCTTCTCAAATCTTTCTTCCTCAGGAATAATCCTTCCAAGAGACTTTAGTTAATTTGTCAATGTAGTGAACCTTGTGTACATCTCTTGAATGGTTTCCCCTTCCTTCATGGTAAAGTTCTCATATTGAGAATACAGTAGAGTTCCTTTGGACCTCTTCATATGAGGTGTTCCTTCATGGGCCACTTGTAGAGTGTCCCAAATTTCCTTAGCAATGGTAAAACTTTGAATTCTATTGTACTCATCTGGACCGAGTCCACAAACAAGCCATTTCTTGGCTTTAGCATTCTTCTCCCATTTCCTCAAGTCCTCGGCAGTGCAGTCAACTCTTGTCTTTGGCATGTCTACTCCTTCAGCATTTTTCTTCAGTGTAGCCAGTGGGCCATCGATAACAATGTCCCATAGCTCATAGTCCTCTCCAATGATGTGATCTCTCATCCTGTTTTTCCACTAGGAGTAGTACTGGCCATTGAAGAGTGGTGGCTGGCAGTAGATTTCCCTTCCCAGTTCCCAGGTGGTGCACTCATCTTGATCTTCTCCTAAGGTTCTAGCTTCTTCAAAGATAACCCGCTCTGATACCAATTGATGTTTTATACTTCAATACCACACATGAGGGGGGATGATTTGTGTGAAGTCAAATTTTTCGTGTGCACTGATTATAGAAGGACGTGGTTCTTCTAAGTGTTCCTTAACCTACTATTGCTGAAATAGTAGATGCGGAAAGTAAATAACACAAGTATTTTTATGTGGAAAACACCTGGCTCAAAAGGTGAAAAAACTACGACCTACTACTTAGAAGGATTTTCCCCAACACTTCACTAAATTACTAAGCCAAAACAGCATTTACAAAACACTTGTAAACTAAGGATTAACACTAATTCCATTGTGGCGACCAGCCTCTAACTGTTGCGACAACTTCAAGTTAACTCTAACTTGAATACTCAGAGTACACATTACAATTGCCTCTAGATAAAGATGAAAGGTACAATTTGAAAACCACCTACTACAATTGAATTAGAATAAAAGACAGACACTTGGAACTGGTTCTTCTATCTGGTTCATGCAGCTTCAGGTTCACACACTTGAATCACATAAGAATTGCTTGCAAAATCCTTGCTATTTTGCTCTCAACTCACGTTTAACTTCTGCTTTTGTGTGTGTCTGTAGAATGAGAACGTCTTGCAATATATAGAGTTAGGACATCAAGAAACAACTAGAGTTCTAATGCTACTCTTCCTTGTAGAAGAGTTCTAGTTGTTCTCAACTTCTAACTCCTCCCTTATCTTGGATAGTGTTCTCTTTGAATAAGGAGTCCTTCTCCTTATCAATTATACAACCTTTTCGATGAGGAGATATCGGATATATCAAGTTAAGTTTATCTCCTTCATGTGCATCCCTTATACTCGAACCTGCCCGTGTTTGTGCACACAGGGAATGGACCTAGTTCATGCCCGAGCGTCCTTTGTCAATCTTCAAAATAAAACTTCACTTGGGCCAACATTTAGGATCGATATTAATTATAGAATGTTAATTTCCCTTTTAGAGCCCTTTTGGCCAAGATGTCAAAGACTGCTTATTTTGAAAAGCTCTTTTATTAAAAAGTACTTTTGCAAAATAACAGTTTGTGTTTGGCCAATTCATTTTAGTAATATTTTTTGCAAGCTCGTTGTATTTGGACAATCTTTTAAAAAAGAACTTTTAAGTGTCAAATTACGAAAAAGGACAGTAAAGATTAAATTTGCTATTAGTATTATTTAGAAAAGAAGAATAAATATAAACATTTATTAGAAAAGAATTCAATTACAATATAAAATGTAAAGTAAAAATATAAATTAAAAAATTCATACTAATATAAAATATAGTTTTTCCAAATCAATAATATTGAGTGTTTATTATTTATTATTTACATGATAATTTGAATATGTCAAGATACAACATTCAATATAAATTTAAAATTTACTCTTAGTATAACGACCCGAGCGGTCATTTTGAACATTCGTATTTCGTTCAGTTGTTTGAGTAGCTTCATATGAAGTATTATGACTTGTGTGAATCATTTTCTTTTATTTTCATGTGATTCGGGAACGATTCGGAAAAAGGATTCTCATGTTAGCAACTTTGAGTTGGAAGAGTTCACCAAGTTTAACTTTTGCGTATTTGACCCTGGATCAGAATTTTGATGGTTCCGTTTGGTCCAAATGGTGATTTTGAACTTAGGCGTATACCAGGATTTGCATATGGGTGTTTCTTGCAGGTTTTGGCATTAATTTGCGAAAGTTGGCAATTTGGAGTTTTGGAATGTTCATAAGTTTGACCGAAAGTTGGATTTGATGATATCGGGTTCGGATTTTGGTTTCGAGAGTTGGAATAGCTTCGTTATGTCATTTAAAACTTGTGTGCAAAATTTGAGGTCATTACGAGTTAATTCGACACGGTTTGGCACGAGATTTGGAAGTTGAAAGTTCAAAAGTTCATTTAGTTTGATTTGAGATGTGATTCATGGTTTTGATCTTGTTATGTATGATTTGAAGCCTCTAGTAGGTCCGTGTTATATTTTGGGACTTGTCGGTATACACAGACGGGGTCCCGAGGGGCTCAGGTGAGTTTTGGACGTGGTTGGGATCATTTCGAATGGTTTTTGCATTGTTGGTTGCTGGTGTGTTTGCAGAGCATCGCGATCGCGAAGAAGGGAATGCAATTGCGCAAAGTAATTATGGATTTGGGTATCTTATTCTTCGCGTTCGCGAATATTTGACCGCGTTCACGTAGGTTACTGGAGCTTGACCATCGCGTTTGCGCAAATGGTTACGCGTTCGCGTAGTGTAGAGCTAGGCTAGGCAGGTCTTCATAATTCTTTATCGCATTTGCATTGTTGCATCGTTACGTCCGCATCCGCGTTAGTCTGTGCAGATGTTCATTGCGATCGCGAGCCTGGGGCCGTGTTCGAGTAGAGATTCTTCGAGGCTGAGCATTTTGCACTTCGCGATCGCGAAGCATGTCCCCCGATCGCAAAAAAGTATACATGGGCAGTGCATATAAGTACTCTATTTCGGACCTTTGAGTTATTTTATCACATTTTGAGTTGGGGAGCTCAGATTTGGACGATTTTGGAGGCGATTTTCACCACATGGAGTGGGGTAAGTGTTTTCTGCTCGGCTTTGATTATATTTTGTTATTCTATCTTTGTTTTTGGCATTTGATTGATGATTTCAAAAGAGAAATTGAGGGGTTTTGTCTAAACTTTCCTAAAGTAAATTTTTGAGTTTTGAACATCGATTCGGAGTTGGAATTGAATGAAATTAGTATGGTTTGACTCATAAATGAATGAGTTGTCAGATTTTGTGAGTTTTGTCGGGTTCCGAGATGCGGGCCCGGGTTTGAATTTTACGTTGACTTTGAGTAGATGTGTAAAGATTAGACCTTTATCGATTGGGTTTTCTTCCTATGGCATTATTTGATGATTTTGAGTTGCTTTTGGCTAGTTTTGAGCTGTTCGGAAGATGATTTGAGTGGGATGACGCTTCTAGTGTATCGATTTGGATTGATTAAGGTAAGTGTCTTGACTAACTTTATTGGGAGAATTTTTCCTACTAATTTCCATTGTTTTCTTCATGCGGGGGTGATGCATATATGAGGTGATGAGCGTATATGCATGTTCCATGGTTAATCATGCTCGGGGGTAAATTATACGATTAATTGTGCCTTGTAGAATAACATGACATTCTTGTTTCATGCTTACTTGACTTCTATATTACTAAGAATATGAAATTAAATGCTAGAAACTAAGATTTAGTTTATTATAACGTGATTAAAATTTGACAATTTTTTGTGAAACTATTGATGTGTTAAATTCAGTCATCACTATCATAATACTTAATCACTAGTACATCGCTACGACCATTATTTCTTGAGATATTGGGTTCTATACTTGAGTTGAAAATCATTTTTGAGACTTGTTGAAATACTTGAACAATAATGTTCTTGAGGTTTATTGAATTCTATGGCTTAAAAGTTATGATTGATGTTTATTTGGAATATTCATTTAATCACTCTCCTTGATATAATTCATGTTTTCTACCTTGCTTGTCATTGATATACATATGCTTGGTGAGGAAGAATGTAAATCACGAAGGGTAATGCCATTCCATTTCATTTATATTTTCATGTGAGGATGAGCCCAAAAGCATGAAGGGTGATGCCTTGCCATTTCATTTACATTATCATGTGAGGATGAGAGTAAAAGCACGAAGAGTAATGTCGTATTATTTCATTTACATTATCATGTGAGGATGAGAGTAAGAGCAAAAAAGGTGTGTCGTGCCACTTCATTTACATTATCATGTGAGGATGAGAGTAAAAGCACGAAGGGTGATGCCATGTCATTTCATGTATATTATCACGTTTTCATTTACATTATCATGTTAGGATGTGAGTGAAAGAATGAAGAGTTATGTCGCGCCATATCATTTACATAATCATATTTTTATATTATCATGTGTTCATGGAACGAAGGGTGTTTCCATGCAGGAGATGACGAGGGACATGCATTATGTTGTGATATATCTTCATTGTGTATATATTCATGCCTTTACCATGAGATGTTACTGTTTCGACTATGTTTTCTATGTGATTTGTTGTTGTTGTTTTGTTTTTTTTCTCTATATTAATTGTTGTTGTGTTTTTCATTCCTTCTATGTGTTTAACTTGCAAATATCATGTTTTCCTTCTTGTTGTTATATCTACATCCATATCGTCTCTTATTTGTTACACTTTCTTCTAAGCCTTCTACCATGTTAATTATTCATGCCTTCTATTTGTTAGCTCATGAAGATCATGATATCCCTCTTGTTTGTTATATCTACATCTAGGCATTCTACCATATTAATTAGTGAAATTGATGTTCTTCTTTCCTAATTGTTGTCATTACTTCTATGCCTTTTACCTAGTCTGTTACCATTGTCCATATGTACTTCTTTATTCGTTATTGCTACCTGTGTATTTCCATTTTTTCATTACTGTTATTGACTTTCTTTCACCTGGTTGGTACTATTATACGCATATTTGGTGAGGATGAGATAAATGCACGAAGGGTATTTCCGTGCCATTCGATTTGATATCTTGAGTACAGTTCTCACACTAGAAAAGTTATGGATTTACTATCGTGGTTTGTTGGGTATCGCTCTACGGAAAGGATTGGTCATGATATTGATGAATATTAAATCGTGATTTCTTCTAGTAAACATTTATTTCTTTGCATAATCGTTTCTTATACTCTTCTCTATTATGTTGTAGTATTGTTCTACTGCTAGTCTACCACACAGGTTATATCGGTGAGCATCTTTTAACTAAAAAGCCTCGTCACTACCTCACCAAGGTTAGTCAAGATACTTATTGAGTACATGTGGTCGGTTGTACTCATACTACACTTCTGCACCTTGCGTGCAGATCTTGGAGCGGAGCTACGGTGGATGACGGGAGCTAACTTTGAGCATTTTCGTGCCTTCCGGGTGTGGCTATCACTTGTCCTTCGGTAGTTTTAGAGTTGAATTATTTTTATGTACATTTCAAACAGAAGTTGTCTTCATTTCATATAAGTTTTTACAATAATC
This sequence comes from Nicotiana knightiana, assembly GCA_005239525.1. Lineage (NCBI taxonomy): Eukaryota > Viridiplantae > Streptophyta > Magnoliopsida > Solanales > Solanaceae > Nicotiana > Nicotiana knightiana. The sequence goes on from ML439356.1 coordinate 44,791, forward strand.
GAATCTTACTAGCTCATGACTTGTACTACTAGTCCTTAGAATATTGTATGGAATCCAGATGTATCATTTGTTGATCACCATTATTTTATTAGAATTGTGTTAATTATTAATTGGTTGACAAAACAGGTTGGGTTAGGTGCCGTCACCACTAGTGAATTTTGGGTCGTAACAAATTGCTATCAGAGCACTAGGTTGTAGGTTCTACGAGTTATGAGCATCTAGTAGAGCCTTTCAGATCAGTATGATGACGTCCGTACCTATCTTCGAGAGGCTGCATATCATTTAGGAAACTTTTCCTTCTTTCTTTCCTTATTGTGCAGCCTTGTTTCAACTTGAAACCTACAATTTTTATTCTTCCTATTCGTTTATATGAGGTGTTACGCACTCGGTATTCTTTATATGTCGACAATTTGTGATGCAACGAATGGGTTACGAAGGGCTATGGGTGCTTGATTATCATCGTGATGTGCTGTCTAGTCTTGGGAACAAATGCGGTGTTAAATCTTTTAGTCGTTCATTTGTGGTATAAGGCGGGTTCTTGTATCTATTGGTAACCACATACTTGGGAAAACTGGATGGTGGCCTAGTTGTTGTGATTAAGGAGGGTTTATGGTAAGGTGTCTATTTGAATACATCTAGTAGGTTATCTCCTGCGTGATGAGTTTAGATCGTGTGTTTCGTATGAGACTTCCATTCGGTGGAATATATATATATATATCATTTCATAGCATTTGGGGAAGTTTGTAAACTTGACTATTTCAAGGATGGGTAAGTGCTTGGCAGAGTCTTCTGAGTGTTCTATGGCCAATGTTGCATGATTTTTTGAAGTATTCAGCTAAATAGCCGTGAGGGATCGGGGCAGCTATGAAGATATGGTACTTTGTATTACAGATGATGTGTTTAATGGCTTCGGGCTAAGTGGGAGAGTATGCTAATGAAAATCAGATCGTAGGATCATTCGTTGTACCAGTTTCCGGGCCGAGGGATTGCTTGGTTGTTTCTTTGAATAGTTGTGTGCTGGTGAAGCGCGGATTGCTCAGTGTTTATTAGCTATGTATTGAAGACAGAGTAAGGTGAGTAGTTATCGAGAAGGTTTTGATGAGTTCCAGATCATATGTAACATATAAGGACTTCCGAATGTGTGTATGGGTAGGGCTTGAGATCGGCAGTGAATGGTAATCGGTTATGCGGTATTTCTATGTCAAGAATGATTCTACATGGCAATATTGAAGAGGTTCAAGAAACGGCTTCGGATTCCCAAAAGTTTTCTTCAGAGCGAACATATCAGATTGAGTTACTTTTGGGTTGGCAGTCTGGGTGACTTGGTTAGGTTAGAGGTGATCAGTTCTGATGACTCGATTATGTGTTAATGAGTTCCGAGGAATTCACATGGTTAGGGACACGACCAGAGTTGATGTTCTCTACAGGTATAGAAGTTATATTGTGTGTGGTGATGTTCTCTTGGATTGAGTTAAATGAAAGGTTCGTGTTTGATGAGATGTTCAATTTGCTTATGGTTCAGAGTTGACTATGAGATTTTCGTAGTGTCACGAGTTATCATGTTAGAGGCGGTGCGCTGTTTGGGTTTGAATGTTGCAAGTACAAGGTTGCAGCTTAGTTTTGGAGGGAAGGATAAGAGTTATTGATGACAGACGATTCCAGATGTTTAAGAGGATGTGGGCACTATTTGATATTGTCGGAGGAGAGTACGCATGTTGGCAGGTGTATTGCGTTTTAACTTGTGGGTATTTTTTATAAGATGATGGAGTATGAGTGACGTATCAACCATTTGAGTAAATGGTGTTGAGGTAGGATATGGAGATTCTAGTATTCGTGAGGTTCAGAGACTGGATGTTCTCATTGGCAGATGATTCCTTGATTGTGAATTACGAAGAAATGTTGAGGATTGGATGATTGACGATAGGTGTTATGAAAATGTTGTTATGGACTTTTGGAAGGTAATTTACCTGTATGGGGATGATTGTAATTTGGTTTGGGGAGTATTTGTGAGCCTAATGATAATGTGTATGCTGTATCAGATCGGATTTGCTTGCTCTTGCGCAGCTGTTACCACAGGTATATCATCGGGCAGAATGGATGTCTTGGTCTATGTTATGTGTTTCTCTCTTATTCTATGGTTGGTGGTGAAGGTTACATGATTTTTCGCACGCATATTGTAAATCTGTTTAGGCCTTATGGAATTATGGGCGAGATGGCCCTCGTGAGTTGACTTGCTTATGACTATAGTTGTGCTTGTATTTCTCAGTGCTGTTTATGCCTAATCATCTTACCCAAATATATCTTGTGCACTCCATTATGGTTGATGTGACGCACATGTGACCAGTGAGCACGAGCATTATGGCTCGATGGATACCCCTATGTGGATTTGTATGATTGGATCAGGTTGCTCGCTGCAACGTACTGTGATGAGATGTAACTCCTTATGCCTATTTCGTGTGTTTTGATTTTACTTGTTTTAAAAATAATTCATAGGAAGATATTAATATTACCCTATCTACTTAACTTGCTTAGTAGCCTTCTTATTTAACTTTCTTACTATTATCTGTCATGTCTGAATTATTACTTATTTGGTGTACAGAACCGCATTGTGTGGGTCTCCATATGGTTTTGGTGACACTTTTTGGTTAGGCTTATTGTATTGGCTGAGATGAGGTTTCTAGTCCTGAGATTTGCACTATCGTATTGGGATACAAAATGTTTGGAAGAATGATACCATATTTTCGCTAAGAATATGGGCATAGGCCCTAATCGGACGAGTGAGCTTCTTGGCTTATTGATCAGATGAGTGGTTAAGAGATTCTGTGTGTTTCTTTCATCATTGGCAATGTACGAAGGTTTTGAACGAGGTTTTATTTGATATGAGGTTTACTACCGGTATCGGATTTGATTTTGGGCATCTATGGTGATCAGTAGTTATTGTTGTGAGTATCTACGTGATATGGTATATCATGTGATTACATTTTGGGTCATGGTTATGGCTTGATACAACTTTTTTGAACTTATATAGTGTGTAGATACGAGATTCGAGACTTGTAATGAATTCCATATGTTGGAAATTGGGTTCTAAGGTTTACAATCTAAGGTTAAAGTAAGGATCACTGGTTATGTTGTGTTGACAGACTTATAAGGAGCGGGGTGACATGGGGTCAACCCCCAGGTATGTGCATGGTAAGGTTACACAGTGATTTGATGGCCTTGGAATGAATCTTGGCACGTTCAAGGACGAACGTATATTTAAGTGGGGAGGATGTAACGACCCGGGCGGTCATTCTGAACATTTGAATTCCATTCAGCTGTTTGAAGTCTTGAGTAGCTTCATATGACGTATTATAACTTGTGTGAATCGTTGGTTTTAGTCTTCATGTGATTTGGGATCGATTCGGAAGAAGGATTCTCATGTTAACAACTTTGAGTTGGAAGAGTTGGCCAAGTTTGACTTTTGCGTATTTAACCCTGGATCAGAGTTTTGATGGTTCCGTTAGGTCCAGGTGGTGATTTTGGACTTGGACGAATGCCTAGATCTGCTTTCGGATGTTCTTGAAGGTTTTGGCATTAATTGGCAAAAGTTGGCGATTTGGAGTGTTGGAATGTTCATAAGTTTGACCGGAAGTTGAATTTGATGATATCGGGTTTGGATTTTGGTTTCTGGAGTTGGAATAGCTTTGTTATGTCATTTGAAACTTGTGTGCAAAATTTGATGTCATTACGAGTTAATTTTATATGGTTTGGCACGGGATTTGGAAGTTGAAATTTCAAAAGTTCATTTAGTTTGATTTGAGATGCAATTCGTGGTTTTGATGTTGTTATGTGTGATTTGAGGCCTCGAGAAGGTCCGTGTTATATTTTTGGACTTGTCAGTATGCTTGTACGAGGTCCCAAGGGCTCGAGTGAGTTTCGGACGTGGTTCAGATCATTTCGAATGGTTTTTGCATTGCTGGTTGCTGGTGTGTTTGTCGAGCATCTCGATCACGAAGCAGGAATGCGATCGAGTAGAGTAATCTGGAGCTGGGTATCTTTTTCTTTGCGTTCGATAATATTCGATCATGTCGTGTAGGTTGCTAGAGATTGAGCATCACATTTACGCAAGTGGTTACGCGTTCGAGTAGTGTAGAGCTAGGCTGGAAAGGTCTTCATGACTTTTACATCGCGTTCGCATTGTTGCGTCCGCGTTCCCGCTAGTCTGTGTAGATGTTCATCGCGATCGCGATCCTAGAGCCGCGTTTGCGTAGAGGTTCTTCGAGGATGAGCATTTTGTGCTTCGCGATCGCGAAGCTGGTCCTGCGATCGCTAAGAGTATACCTGGGCAGTGCATATAAGTACTCGATTTCGTACCTTTGAGCTATTTTATCACATTTTTAGTTGGGGAGCTCGGATTGGGGCGATTTTGGAGGTGATTTTAACCACACGGATTGGGGGTAAGTGTTTTCTACTCGGTTTTGATTATATTCTGTGATTCCATCTTTGATTGATGATTTCATATAAGAAATTGAGGATTTTTGTCTAAACTTTCCTAAAGTGAATTTGAGTTTTGATTCGAAGTCAGAATTGAGTGAAATTAGTATGGTTGGACTTGTAAATGAATGGGTCGTTGGATTTTGTGAGTTTGTCGGGTTCCGATATACGGTCCTATGTTTGAATTTTTGGTTGACTTTGAGTAAATGTGTAAAAATTATACCTTTATCGATTGGGTTTGCATCATATGACATTATTTGATGATTTTGAGTTTCTTTGGGCTAGTTTTGAGTCGTTCGGAGGATGATTTGAGTGGGATGACGCTTCTAGTGTATCGATTTGGCTTATTTGAAGTAAGTGTCTTGCCTAACTTTGTTGGAGGAATTTTTTCTACTGATTGCCACTGTTTGTTACTGATGTTTTAGACTTCAATATCACACAAGAAGATAGGTTACTTTGTGTGGTACCTAATTTTCGAGTGCTGTCTCAGTAGAAGAACCAGGTTTTTCTTGGTGTTCCAACTACTACTGTTGCGGAATAATAAAAAGAAGTAAAGTAAAAATACAGATATTTTTACGTGGAAAACACCTGGCTCAAAAGGTGAAAAATCCACGACCTACTCCTCAATAGGATTTGCTCAACTCTTCACTAAAAACTCTGAGCCAAACGGACTTACAAAATAAACTCTTTTGTATCCTAAGGATTAACTCTAATCCCTTTGTAGTAACTAGCCCCTAGCTAATTTCTACACACCTCAAGTTAACTCTAACTTGATCAATACGTACCTATTACAATTGCTTCTATAAAAGCTGAAGATACAATATTAAAAACTCCTACTATAATCAACTAGACTCAATAATCAATCTGATGGAACTGGTTCTTCTAGTTGAACTGTAGCCTTTGCATCGCACAATGATTCTGCTAGAAAAAATTAACTCTGGAAATTTTGCTTTCAGACTTTGATTCACTTCAGCATTGTGCGTGTTGAATTTCAGCAAAAATACATCAAGTATTTATAGAGTCAGTCGTTGAGCTTGTCTTCCAATTCCAGTTCAACTCTACCTGGGTGAACCAATTCGAACCAAACTCAACTTCCTTTTTTTTGTTACTTTCCTTGTTGAATTCGACTTCAATTAATCAGATCAGTTTGCAACCTTTTCGCATTAGGAGACAATCTCTTGGTACATTGATATTTCATATTCAAAACATCTCCTAAGCATATACGGTTCATGTGCCAGCTCGTCAGTACACGATGTGTGCTCTGATTGACCTGGTTCAACTGGTCAGCCTTTTTTCAATCTTCAAAACTATGCAGTGACATGGGTCAATAAATTCCTCCTTTTTGATGATGACAAACTATGTGCTTAATATTGTATACACTTCAAAGAACTTTGTATGGTTTTGAGCAATAATCATAGAGAATCCAGGTTCATTAGGTTATAAATATCACATCTTTATATTTTTGAAAAGTTCAGCATACTATCTTCCCCCTTTTGGAATCATCGAAAAGTTTGCAAAATGATATACTTACCAGTTTTATTAATTATTACTCGTGGCCATTGAGGCAACTGCAGGTGCAAAGCATGATCAATCAACACAAGAAACCAATAAATGTTAGCTAACTCAGAAATTGAGACAAGTCAATAACTAAAACAAAAATTTATTGATAAGGAATGATAATTAACCACACACAGAAAAACAAAAACAACCAACCATGAGCAAAAAAGAATAAAAAGAACTGGAACTGATAACTGGTCTTAAGATGGTTTAAGGAAGATCTAAGAAGCCTAAGGATGGGAAGGTGCAGTGAAGGTTGTGGACTTGGATTGTAGGNTGCAGCCATCTCAGCCTTCTTTACTGGAACCCCAAAATGTTCAAGCACTACTGTCCGCATGAAGCCATAAGGAATTGTGTGTGCCTTGGTTCTGTTCACCACTCTGTCAAGGAGTTGGATGATAAAAGTTGGCCAATTAATTTGCTTTCCCCTGTACAAGCATTCTATCAATGTAAGATCCATATAATTTTCCATATGCCTTCTTTCTTGTCTAGGCAGTATGAACTTAATGACAAACTCAAAGAGTAGCTTGTGCTCAGGCTTCATCTCACTATTGTAAACCGGCCTGGGTTCAATCCCCTTCTCACTATCATTAAAGAACCTGGTGATGCCGATTGTTGAGGCCATCCTATCTAGACAAGGCCATCTCTGCCTTGTATAGTCCTCATAGCCCTCAGCTGGTATATTAAGAATAACACCCAGTTCTTTGACATCAAAGGAAACCTCAATTCCTTTGACCATAGACGTGACCTTGCCTTCCTTGACACTTGCATTCCCCATAAACTCTACCAACTCTACTCTTGCCAGCCTGCCTTCCATGCGAAGGACCAGGTCCTTCTAGCCTTATACCTCCAGAGTTTCCATAATATACTGCATACCAGGCTCCTCTAAATCCTTCACCAGCTTGACCTTTAGCATTGTTCTTTTTCCAAACATGGTAACCCTGTCAGTCACCACTCCAATTTCCTTCTCCTCTTCTCCACTCCAATCTGCATCATCATCATAAACAACTTTCACTTTATTTGGCTTGGCCCTGGTCTTCTTAACAGATTTTGTTGGTGCGACAGACATCCTAGCTGACTTCTTTGAAGAAGCCTTAGCCTTTGTGGGTTTTGGTGTCTCAGCCACACCTGGAGCAGGTTGCTCCTCCTGTTGGACCAGGTCCAACCCAGTTTCTTCAATCTCAATAGCCTCAACA